>CAVNZK010000355.1:0-27877 GCA_963693345.1 Pieris melete | reverse complement strand
TAGCATACTCACTGCTTGCCTTAGAAATTCAACCGTGCCCTCCATGTACGGTTTAAGCACTCGCCCGGTACCGTACAACCCTCCCATAGGCCGGGAACAAATTTAAATTAAATTAAAACTTGCCCTCGAACCGGGAATCGAACCCGGTACCCCTCACCTAGCTGCCACTTAATATGACCGCTAGGCTATGAGGCCCTTAAAAGAGATGTTGAATTACTGACCACTTGTAATTGCCATCCTCGGCCTAGAGCGTATTGCTACGTTCTAAACCTACACAGTCCTCCTTTCTTAGGTAGCATACTCACTGCTTGCCTTAGAAATTCAACCGTGCCCTCCATGTACGGTTTTAAGCACTCGCCCGGTACCGTACAACCCTCCCAAAGGCCGAGAACAAATTTAAATTAAATTAAAACTTGCCCTCGAACCGGGAATCGAACCCGGTACCCCTCACCTAGCTGCCACTTAATAAGACCGCTAGGCTATGAGGCCCTTAAAGAGATGTTGAATTACTGACCACTTGTAATTGCCATCCTCGGCCTAGAGCGTATTGCTACGTTCTAAACCTACACAGTCCCCTTTCTTAGGTAGCATACTCACTGCTTGCCTTAGAAATTCAACCGTGCCCTCCATGTACGGTTTAAGCACTCGCCCGGTACCGCACAACCCTCCCAAAGGCCGAGAACAAATTTAAATTAAATTAAAACTTGCCCTCGAACTGGGAATCGAACCCGGTACCCCTCACCTAGCTGCCACTTAATAAGACCGCTAGGCTATGAGGCCCTTAAAAAGAATGTTGAATTACTTAACCACTTGTAATTGCCATCCTCGGCCTAGAGCGTATTGTTACAGCTCTAAACCTACACAGTCTCCTTTCTTAGGTAGCATACTCACTGCTTGCCTTAGGAAATTCAACCGTGCCTCCCTCAATGTACGGTTTTAGGCACTCGCCCGGTACCGCACAACCCTCCCAAAGGCCGAGAACAAATTTAAATTAAATTAAAACTTGCCTCGAACCGGGAATCGAACCCGGTACCCCTCACCTAGCTGCCACTTAATAAGACCGCTAGGCTATGAGGCCCTTAAAAAGAGATGTTGAATTACTGACCACTTGTAATTGCCATCCTCGGCCTAGAGCGTATTACTACGTTCTAAACCTACACAGTCTCCTTTCTTAGGTAGCATACTCACTGCTTGCCTTAGAAATTCAACCGTGCCCTCCATGTACGGTTTAAGCACTCGCCCGGTACCGCACAACCCTCCCAAAGGCCGAGAACAAATTTAAATTAAATTAAAACCTGCCCTCGAACCGGGAATCGAACCCGGTACCCCTCACCTAGCTGCCACTTAATAAGACCGCTAGGCTATGAGGCCCTTTAAAAAAGGAATGTTGAATTACTGACCACTTGTAATTGCCATCCTCGGCCTAGAGCGTATTGCTACGTTCTAAACCTACACAGTCTCCTTTCTTTAGGTAGCATACTCACTGCTTGCCTTAGAAATTCAACCGTGCCCTCCATGTACGGTTTAAGCACTCGCCCGGTACCGCACAACCCTCCCAAAGGCCGAGAACAAAATTAAATTAAAACTTGCCCTCGAACCGGGAATCGAACCCGGTACCCCTCACCTAGGTGCCACTTAATAAGACCGCTAGGCTATGAGGCCCTTTAAAAAAGGAATGTTGAATTACTGACCACTTGTAATTGCCATCCTCAAGTTTAGAGCGTATTGTTGTTCTAAACCTACACAGTCTCCTTTCTTTAGGTAGCATACTCACTGCTTGCCTTAGAAATTCGACCGTGCCCTCCATGTACGGTTTTTCTAAGCACTGCTCGGTACCGCACAACCCTCCCAAAGGCAGCTGAGAACAAATTTAAATTTAATTAAACTTGCCCTCGAACCGAAGGAGCCCCCCTCACCTAGCTGCCACTTATCATATCACAGCTATGAGGCCTTGAAAAGGAAACAGAATTACTGACCACTTGTACTGCCATCCTCGGCCTAGAGCGTATTGCTGACAAGTTCTAAACTCCACACAGCTCCTTTCTAAAGCATACTCACTGCTTGCCTTAGAAATTCAACCGTGCCCTCCATGTACGGTTTAAGCACTCGCCCGGTACCGCACAACCCTCCCAAAGGCCGAGAACAAATTTAAATTAAATTAAAACCTGCCCTCGAACCGGGAATCGAACCCGGTACCCCTCACCTAGCTGCCACTTAATAAGACCGCTAGGCTATGAGGCCCTTAAAAAAGAATGTTGAATTACTTAACCACTTGTAATTGCCATCCTCGGCCTAGAGCGTATTGCTACGTTCTAAACCTACACAGTCTCCTTTCTTAGGTAGCATACTCACTGCTTGCCTTAGAAATTCAACCGTGCCCTCCATGTACGGTTTAAGCACTCGCCCGGTACCGCACAACCCTCCCAAAGGCCGAGAACAAATTTAAATTAAATTAAAACTTGCCCTCGAACCGGGAATCGAACCCGGTACCCCTCACCTAGCTGCCACTTAATAAGACCGCTAGGCTATGAGGCCCTAAAAAGAGATGTTGAATTACTGACCACTTGTAATTGCCATCCTCGGCCTAGAGCGTATTGCTACGTTCTAAACCTACACAGTCTCCTTTCTTAGGTAGCATACTCACTGCTTGCCTTAGAAATTCAACCGTGCCCTCCATGTACGGTTTAAGCACTCGCCCGGTACCGTACAACCCTCCCAAAGGCCGAGAACAAATTTAAATTAAATTAAAAACTTGCCCTCGAACCGGGAGTTGAAATTGGTACCCCTCACCTAGCTGCCACTTAATAAGACCGCTAGGCTAGAGCCTTAAACCTAAACCTAAACTATAAACCTAACCTAACCTAACCTAACCTAACCTTTTTTTTTTTTTTTTTTATGAAGGAGGTAAAAATGCACAAATGCAGGCCCGCGGGCGTATGCAGTCGCTACCGCGGGGACTGTGGGGATGGTTATCTCTTATCCCTCTGCTAACCAGAGGGGAGAAACCCGACCCACTAAAAATTCCTCCTAAGCCCTCCATATCACCTGCAGTGCCAGACACATCCATTCTGAATGAATGACATCTGGCACCGCATTGAATTCCCCGGGGGTCGCACAAGGCATTCAACCCAGGGAATTCAGGCGAATATGTCCGCATAAGGGCTCAACGACGGTGCAGCTGAACGCTGTTGGGCGTACGCTCTTCGCGTCCAGCCCTCGCGCCCACGCCACGCCGCCGCCGAGCACAACCCCTCCGGCCATCGCCACACACCTCCCGCTGACGCTCAGCAGCATCCTTCTGCAGCAAAACGCGCTCACAGAAGAAAGCTACCGCTCGCCATGCCTCTTGGCTACCAAGCATTGCTGCAACAACGCTCGGTAGCGAGCGGTCCGTCCCGATGACCGACACTAGGTCGTGGCGTTGCCTCGACCAAGTGGCACATTCAGCCAGGGTGTGCTCCGCCGTGTCCTCCGGGGCGCCACAATGGTGGCAGATGGGATGGATTTCCCGTCCCGCCACCCTGTGCAGAAACCGTCCGAAGCACCCATGCCCGGCCAGCATCTGCGCCATCCGAAAGGACACAGCCCCACCCGGACGATTCACCCATTCCCGTAAAAATGGGCGAATCGCCTCCACTGTTCTTAAACCCGCCCTTGGCATAGCCAGATCATGCGCCCACCTATTAAAGGTGTCCTCCCTGGCTTGCCTCCTCGCTGGTCCGACCAATTCGGCCCATCGGCCACCTGCTCTCGTCTCACACTTGAGACGATACAAGCCACTTAGGGCCACCGCCTCGAACTCCCAGGGGGGAGTCCCCGCCAACAGGCATGCCGCCTCGAATGAGACAGTCCGATAACAGCGAGCTGCCCGAACCGCCATCACTCGCTGCGGCCTCCTGAGCAGGGCGCGGTTCTTCGCCCCCAGCCTATCGTCCCATATTGGGGCCATACAAGGCCATACTGCGTATGACACCGCAGTACAGCCTCCGTACACTCTGCTGAGGGCCCCCAATATTAGGCAGAAGCCTTGCTAGTGCCCCCGCTGCCCCCACCAACTTCCCCCCGAGAGCCTTAAAGTGGGCCTCAAAGTTCCAGCGACCATCCAAGACGAGACCCAGGTATTTCATTTCGGACGACACCGGAACCCTTACTCCTTCCACCATCAGGACCGCCCCAGGAGGTGGACCATTCCTAGGGCCATGGAACAATAGGGCGTCCGTCTTATCGAGAGACACCCTAAGTCCCAGGGCCCCTATCCGTCTAACAGTAAGGGAGGTGCCAACCGTTGCAAGTCGGGCCACCGCCCCATAGCTTGCCCCACTGGCCACTACGAGGGTATCGTCTGCATAGCAGAAGACGCGCAATCCTGGCAGGAGCGCGCCCCGCAATACCCAATCGTAGGCCATGTCCCACAGGAGTGGCCCTAGGACCGAGCCTTGAGGTACCCCACACCGCACAGGGTGGTAACAGACCGTGCCCTCTCTATTGGAGTACACTATCTGTCTCTCCGCAAAATAGTCCCCCACTATCCGGCGCAGATACAGAGGGACCTCAAAAAATTCAAGGGCCTCTCCAACCACGCCAAAAGGGAGACTATTGAAGGCATTGGCAATATCTAATGATACTGCCAATGCCCTTCCACCCCCGCTAACTACCCCACCGGTGTGAGACTTCAGGTCCCGAAGAGCATCTAGCGTCGACCGACCCGCCCGAAAGCCGTACTGTGCCTCGCTCAGATCCGGCCCCTCAACAGAGAGGTGCCGGCACAACCGAGACGCCACGACCCACTCCAGCGCCTTGCCCGCCTCATCCAAAAGGACAATAGGGCGGTAAGCTGCCGAACTGTCCGCCGGGCGGCCCTCCTTCCGCACGAGACACAGCCGTCCCGTCTTCCAAGCCACCGGGAACCGTCCACCGCGCAAACACGCGGTGTACAACTCCCGGACGAACCTAACCTAACCTAACCTAACCTAACCTAACCTAACCTAACCTAACCTAACCTAACCTAACCTAACCTAACCTAACCTAACCTAACCTAACCTAACCTAACCTAACCGAACCTAACCTAACCTAACCTAACCTAACCTAACCTAACCTAACCTAACCTAACCTAACCAGTCGCGCTCCCCCCGCCGAAGAATAAACACTCAAAACGTTCCGCTCCGCGCTTTAAAAATCACAAAAATAGTATTTTTTAAGTGTTCTAAAAAGTGTTATACATATTCGTAATCAGCTTAAAATTGTGATTCTAATGATACCATTCTCGAAGCAATAAGTGAAAAATTGGAAAAATTTCCATATAAAATACTACTATAACCTCATTTTAGGTTATAGTTTTTTAGTTTTTCGAGTGCGACTCCAAATCTAGATCGGTGACACAGTGATTTTCTTATACCATCGGAAGTGGAATTTTAGTGTCCAAGTGTGTGCCAAATATTGGATTTTACAAAACAGGTTTCATATTTTTTATACACTTTTAAAGATAAAACACGTGGCCACCACGTGGTGGCCAACTTTGTAACTAACAGTGCTACGATCTTGTGTGATACACCATTAGAACCGCCGTTCAAAGGGCTTTTATCTGATATATAGTGCACCTTCAGGAAACCCACCAGACCCCAGATAACTGTTATTTGCAGAAAGTGGTAAATTTTAAATAACTTTACAACCTTATAACTTTTTAACAAGATCTGTGATATACCTTTTTTAAACCACCATTAAACAGCAGACATATTCAAGATTCATCGTGAAAAATTTCACAATTTTCTACGCACATTTACATATTTTTCTAAATTTTCTTCTAAAAAAGGGCCGGCGACGCCATTCGCACCTAAGTTTGTAACCGTCCTGGAGGCCAAACGGTGCGTCGGATCGAAAAAATAAGCGAATTTTCATTCACTCTGTGTGAAGCAGTTATAGGGGTAATCTACCTAGATAGACCATAAGACCCGGTCTACTCGAAGGTCCAGCCACTTTTTCGGTGATAACCCTGGCCCCTAAAGGGTCCGAGGGGAACTTTTACTATCTCTGAATCCAGCACCTCCGACTGCATAAGGCCAAACAAGAAAGAGTGCTAATATAGTTAAAACTAATATTTTAAAAAACTTTTCTTTATAAAAATTGTAAAATTTCACTAAATTATTATATATTAAAAATTGTCCAGCTTTTGTTAATAACTTATATGTACATGACTTATTAGGGTGTATATTATCATATACAAACCATCAAATAGAGATTATTATAAAACATATTAAAATACACAAAGTGCTTAATTTAAATTAAATATTATCTTTTATATAACAACATCTTCAAACAACATATCTGATAACTACGTAATAATACCTATAAAAGTATCTTTCTTGCTTATTAATAACCTGTTTATGCAACACTTGATACAACTAATTCTAGTGCACATTAATCTACATAAAAGAATTAATAAAAATATAAATTTCATTCGTTTAATAACATATTTATCTTAGTAAATATCCCTGTAACTGTAACACTACACCTTCTCAACTATAAATTGAAGACAAATAAAATTCACACAAACGAGTACTAATAAAGATATAAGAAAGAGTACTAATAAAGTTAGATTTCATATTTCAACAAATTTTCTCTTATAAAAAATTGTAAACTTTCACTAAAATTAACATATACGGAAAACTGTCTAGCGCTTGTTAATAACTGTTTGTATATGACTTAGTAGAACCTATTGGGGTATATTATCATATACAAACCATCAAACAGAGCTCATTATAAAACACACTAAAATACACAAAGTGCTTAATCTAAATTAAATATTATTTTATAAACTTTCACTAAAATTAACATACACGAAATTGCCTAGCGCTTGTTAACAACTGTTTGTATATGACTTAGTAGAACCTATAGGGGTATATTATCATATACAAACCATCAAACAGAGCTTATTATAAAACACACTAAAATACACAAAGTGCTTAATAAATTAAATCTTATTTTATATAACAACCTCTTTAAACAACATATCTGATAAAAATCGTAATAATACCTATAAAAGTATCTTTCTTGCTTATTAATAACCTGTTTGTGCATCATCTGATAAAACTAATTCTAGTGCACATTAATCTACATAAAAGAATTAATAAAAATAAAAATTTCATCCGTTTAATAACATCTTTATCTTAGTAAGTATCCCTGTAACCGTTACATTGCACCTTCTCAATTATAAATTGTAAACAAATAAAATTCACACAAACGAAGACATGTTTGGCCTCAGAACCCCAACTAAAAACAAGCCATCGCCATCCACAAGCGCAACGGATAAAGAGACAGAGGCAGAATTGCCCTCCGCACGAGAGACTGCCCTGACCCCGGTTAACGAAGCGCAAACAAGTATGGGGGAAAAGGCGACCATCTTATCACAAACAGAAGAGAGTAGGAAAATAGTAAACAAAGTATATAGATCCCGTATAACGGAGGCAGCGGCGTTACAACAAAGTGCGCTCACACAACTTAACGCTGCGAGGAATCTAAAGGGTGATATAAAAACCGCAGTATCGGTCGCGGTTAAAAGGTTGTATGAGTTGGTGCGAGACGGAGAGCTCCATGGAAAAGATAGGAAAGATGAAATCACGAATGAAGCGAAACCTGACAAAACAGACAAGCTAGAGGAAAAAATCAGAAGGATGGAGGAACTGATGGAAAACAACTCGAGAAGGCAGGAAAGCTTTGAGAAAACGGTCACAGAAAGTGAAGACAGAATCATGGCAAAGCTGGGGGAAATCCGTAGCTATGCAGAAGTAGCAGCAGTTGCGAGGACCGAGCCGAGGAATGACTGTGCCAGAGCCGCAATCAATGACCGACCGGACCGGACCGGACTGTATTCTCTGATTGTCGAGCCCGGAGAGGAGACCGAAGCGGCAGAGGACACAGTCCAGAAAATTAGGAGCTCTCTTAAGGCAAAAGACCACGGATACAAAATTGAAAAGCTCCAAAAGATAAAGGGAGGGAAAGTGGTCATCGGTTGCAGTACTGAAGAAGAACGGAAAAGGGTGAGGGAAAGGATAACGCATGAAGATAATGGTCTTACGGTAAAGGAACTCAACAACAAAAATCCTCTGGTGAGATTCAAAGACTTATTAAAGTATAACACCATTGATGATATCAAGAAAGCCCTCCAAACCCAAAACAAGACAACGACCGGAAACCTAACCGGGGAGGACTGGGTGATGACGGAAAAGCACCGCCAAAACGCTAGAAATACGCACGAGTGCCACGTCATTGTGCAGGTCTCCCCGGGGATGTGGAAGGCGCTGACCCGGGCGGAGAAGGTACACATTGACCTCCAGAGGGTTTGGGTAGAGGATCGGTCCCCCCTTGTACAGTGCTCTAAGTGTCTCGGATACGGTCACACGAGGAAGCACTGCCAAACTGAAAAACTAACCTGCTCCCAATGCACAGGGGAACACCTGAGGGCTGACTGTCCAAATAAAGAAAAGACACCTGAATGCGCAAATTGCAGAAGAGAAGGAAATAACAACGCAGACCACAGTGCGTTTAGCCCTGAATGCCCAGTGCGTAGGAAGTGGGATGTGCTGGCTAGAAGGTCAGTACAATACTGCTAAAGTTCTCCCAAGCAAAATTAAAGTAATACAAGCGAATGTACAAAGATCAGCAGTTGTCACCGAAGAGCTAATCTTCGAGGCCAAGAAACAGGGCATCTCCATCTTGCTTGTACAAGAACCTTACATCGGAGCGGTTCGAAGTATGAAGAACTACACGGGCACTAGAGTATATCAACATACTGGATCTGGCAATCATATCAAAGCGGCGATTGTCATACTAGACAACAACATACATATCACACAACACCCCGAGATATCCAGCCCGAATATGATTGCCATATCTATAGACACAGAAAAAGGAAAGCTTAATCTAGTCTCGATATACTTCGAACCGTATCCGAACCCCCTAAGTCCGCACCTCCATACATTAAAACAAGCCATCGAAAAATTAGGTCGAAGAACGATAGTAGGAGGTGACATAAACGCGAGGAACGTCTGGTGGGGGGACAGAATAACGAATGAGAGGGGGGAAGAAGCAGAAACGACTTTCCACAGCGCCGGACTAGAAATATTAAACCAGGGCGGGACACCAACATTTAACACTAATAGAGGAAATACATTATACACTAGCTGCGTCGACGTCACAGTAGCCACACCTGACCTCCTCGGTCTCATTGTAAACTGGAGGGTGGACCAGAGTGTGACCAGTTCAGATCACAATGCCATCCAGTTTGAGATCACCTCACGGATCAAAATGGATGATGGACACGCGAGATCTACTAGAGTATACAATGTTCGGAAAGCAAATTGGACCCACTTTCGTGCGAAATTCAAACAGTTGCTTTCTGAACACCAACTCACATCACATAACATCAACACCCTAAACTCCACTACACTTCTAGAAAACACTATAGTACAATACACACAGTTAATCACAGACACTTGCGACACACACATCCCAAAAATTAAAGTACAGAGGAAACACACAACCCCCCCCTGGTGGACAGAAGAGCTAGTTCAAATGAAGAAAAGTGTCCTAAAAATGAGGAGGAAAATCAGATACTGCTCTGCTATCCGCCGACCTACTGTTATAGAGCGATACAGCAAGGCGAAGCAGGAATACCTGGAAGCAGTAAATAAGAATAAACTGGAAAGTTGGAAGAGTTTCTGCGAAAAGCAAGATGGAGAAAGCCTGTGGGATAGCATCTACAGGGTAATTAGGAAAACGAACGTAAAACAAATTGATCAACAACTTGTTAAGGACGGTGTGACACTCTCCTACCAGGACTCGGCGCAGTACCTGGCGGAAACCTTTTTCCCGGAAGATACGAGCGCACGAGAGACTCTCTGGCACACAGAAATGCGGATAAAAGCCGCAACAATAGAAGAATCGAGTCAAGATAACAACCATGACCCGCCTTTTACGCCCAAAGAACTAGCGGAGTGTGCCAGGAGTTTTAACCCCAAAAAAGCCCCTGGAGGTGATGGATTAACGTCAGACATCTGCGGCGAAGCAATTTTTGCGGACCCAGACGTTTTCCTGGCACTTGCGAATAGATGCCTCGACCTGGGATACTTCCCCAGTATCTGGAAAAAGGCCACAGTAATTGTCCTCAAAAAACCAGGAAAAGATGACTATAATCAACCTAAATCATACCGACCAATCGGACTTTTACCAGTACTGGGCAAAATAATAGAAAAAATGATAGTAAAAAGACTCAACTGGCACCTGATCCCTCGTCTCTCCCTCAAGCAATATGGATTCATGCCACAGCGTGGTACCGAGGACGCCCTCTATACCCTTATGAGAAAAATCAAGTTAGGCCTAAATAATAAAAAATTAATAACACTAATATCACTGGACATAGAGGGCGCCTTCGATAACGCCTGGTGGCCGGCCATTTGTGTGAGACTTACTGAAGAGCGTTGTCCACCAAACCTGGCACTACTAGTACGCAACTATCTCGGCGACAGGGAGGTCCGCGTCGTCTACGGAGGAGCCGTAGCGGCCAGACCAACAAACAAAGGCTGCGTACAAGGATCCATCAGTGGACCCACCCTGTGGAATCTACTGTTGGACCCACTGCTACAAACATTAGAGAGAGCCGGAGTGTATGCGCAGGCCTTCGCGGATGACGTGGTCCTCCTGTTCGAGTCCAACACGGCGCTAGAAACAGAAAAATTAGCAAACGACGCACTCACACAGATCTGCGAGTGGGGACACAAAAACAAATTAAGATTCGCCCCCGCAAAAACCAAAGCGATGCTCATAACAAATAAACTTAAATATGACACACCACGACTCAACATGGGCGGCACACCAATACATATGTCGAACAGCGTTAAGATATTGGGCTTGACAATAGACCATAAGATCACCTTTAGCGATCATATTAATGCAGCTTGCAATAAAGCCATCGGCCTCTACAAACAGGTATCCAAGGCAGCTAGGGTGAGCTGGGGACTCAGTCCGGAAATTATTAAAATAATATATACGGCTGTAGTCGAGCCCATTGTCCTCTACGCGGCTAATGCATGGGCAGACGCGGCGAATAAGACATACATTATTAAAAAACTAGATACGGTACAGAGAAGCTTTGCCATCAAAATATGTAGAGCATACAGAACAACTCCACTCAGCTCCCTCAGAGTGCTGTCAGGTTTGCTCCCCCTAGACCTAAGAGCACACGAAAACAAAACCTTATATGAAATTAAAAAGGGGTACACGGCCTGCGAGCACCTGAAAGGAGCCGAGGTGGAAATAAAAACACCTTTCTGCAAAACTTCCCATCCGGCAACGGCAGCATTGGAATATGTCATCCTGTCCAATGAAGAACTTACAATAAACGGTAGTAGTCTACAAATATACACGGATGGTAGCAAGACGGAAGAAGGGGTGGGTGCTGCGATCTCCCTTTGGAAAGGAGACATTGAAATAAAGAGCCAAAAGCTGCATCTGGCACATTTTTGCACTGTGTACCAAGCAGAGCTGATGGCGTTAAAAAGAGCGGCGCAACTAGCGGTGCAGCGGAAGGAAACTGAGGTCCTCATTTACAGTGACTCAAGGTCTGCGTTGGATGCGGTTGTGGGGGGACGCTCTTTCGATCCCCTTGTCACCGAGATTCGCGAACTTCTTATCCAACACTCAGAAAAGAACATCAAACTTTTCTGGGTTAAAGCACACGCGGGGAGGAGGGGGAACGAAAGAGCGGACCAGTTGGCCAAAGAAGCCACAGGCGCAAAGCAGAAACCGGTCTACGACCGCTGCCCGATATCATACGTTAAAAAGTTAATACGCGAAAACACGGTGCAAAAATGGGTCACGAAACAGTCCAATGAAACAACCGGGGCGACAACTAGGATGTTCTTGCCCGACCCGGAGACCGCGTACAAAATTGTAAGATCCAAAGGATTTAATCCTATAATGACTCAAATATTAACAGGGCATGGAGCCTTCGCGGAATACCTCCACCGTTTTAAAATAAAACCAAGTCCCGCATGTGAATGCGACGAAAACGCGTTACAAACGGTGGAGCATCTCCTAACAGAGTGCCCCATATTCACCATACAAAGACACAATCTGGAGCAGACCGTGGGAATGCGGATAGCGCGTAATGTGCTGCCCGACATCCTTGCGGGGCACAGATTGGCCTTGGAAAATTTTTGTGAGCGGATTCTGGATCGGACGAGACGATTTAATGGCGCTCAAACTATTGACAAACAAAATAATAGTAAGGATACAACAAAAATCTAAAAACACTGTACCCAAAATATGTAATTAATACAAAATATAAAACTGTAATTAAACAGAAGTATTATCAAAAGTATACTCTGAAATAAACGTAAAATTATAATGTGCACAAACTATTAACATATACATAAATTAAAAATAAAAACATGAATATAAGTGTTAGAAAAAGTAAGAATTAAAATAAAGTAAACCAATAAACGCAAAGCTCTAAGTAAGTAATGTATAAATCACTAACGAATAGCTTCATGTGAAGTAAATCAAAAAACGCAATATAAGAGAATTGAAACTAATAAATAAAATAAAGTAAACTAACAAGTATAAATGTTAAGAAAAATAATGTTCAAAACTAACATGTAAGAGACAAAATGTAAAATAAAAGAAATGTTAAAATAACTATTATGTAAACCATAGAATGAATGTAAATCTATGAATAAGTGAACTAGAATCTTAAGAAGTAAAATAAAGTAGACTAAGAAGTAAATGTTGAGTAAAATTATGTATAAGAGTAATACGCAAGAAACAAAATGTAAAATGAATAACATGTTAGAATAATTAATATGTAACCCATAGAACGAATATAAATCTACGAAAAAAGCAATTAGAAACTTAAGAATTAAAATAATGTAAACCAGTAATTATATGTTAAATAAAATAATGTATATAACTAATATGTAAGAAACAAAATGAAAAATGGAAAACATGTTAAAATAACTAATATGTAAACCTTAAAATGAATGTAAATCTATCAACAAGTGAATTGGAAATTTAAGAATTAAAATAGAATAAGCTAAGAAGTATAAATGTTGAGTAAGAACAATGTACAAGACTAATGCAATAAACAATATGTAAAATGAAAAACATGTTAGACTAATTAATATGTAACCATAGAACGATTGTAAATCTATGAATAAGTGAATTAGAAATTTAAGAATTAAAATAAAGTAAACTAAGTAAAATAAATGTTAAGTTAACATAATGTATAAGACAACCATGTAAGAAACAGAATGTAAAATGAATAATATGTAAGAATAACAAATGTAAATGAATGTAATTTTTTGATGAATAAATAAAGCTAAAAAGGTCCTTGATAGGCAAATGTCGAGGGGTGGGTTCGCATAAAAAAAAAAAAAAAAAAAAAAACCTAACCTAACCTTTTTTTTTTTTTTAACCTGGGGAAACCCGCTTACGGGCCCCCGCGCCTGGGCAAATTGTTAAATGGCGCGGGGAGTGTGGGGGTCAAGGTCGTAAAGCGATGACCCCATACCCACTAAAACCACCAGGGCCCACTATTCGCTATGGGACGAGGGCGGGTAACAGCTAGGCCTTTTCACCGCGCCCCGTCCAGCGAATGCCGCTTGCGCGACTCTCATAATTTATTAATATTTATTTACATATAGACACACACATAATTACACACAATTTAAGAGGACTCCACATAGTTTTCCCGGGCCCTCTCGGCTTCCTCTTTACGCCGCATCACCACGCCACAGTATGTGGATATAACTGTCCACTTCTCCAAATCGGCCACAGCCTTCTTGATCACTGTTGAAAGGCTCAGATCGGTCCCAAAGGCTGCAACCAGGTTGCGCCTTTCTTCCGCCCACGCCGGACAAGCCGCTAATGTGTGAGCGGCATCGTCAACAAGCTCCTGGCAATGGTGACACGCAGAGGTCAGTTCCCGTCTGATGCGGTGAAGGTATTTGCCAAAACAGCCGTGTCCTGATATGACCTGCACCACACGAAAAGTCAAAGGACCACGCTTCCTTTCCAACCACTCGTTCAGGACGGGCAAGATCGCACTTATCGTATTTCTTCCCATTTGTGCACCGTCCAACTCGGCCCTCCAATCTACTATCACGCGCTGGCAGGCGTCCAGGCGCCAGGAGCGTATGGTCTCAGTGGCTGGTTCAGTCCCCGCTTCGCGCGCATCAGCCCTGCGCCAATAGACGTCAGCCAGAGCGATAGCCTCAAGGTGCCAGGGCGCGGAACCTGCGATCAAACACACAGCATCGTATGACACCGTGCGATACGCCCGCGCAACCCTAATCATCATTGATTTTTGGGCTCGCCTGAGAATTTGTTTGTTTTGCCGAGATAACTTATCAGCCCATACTGGGCACCCGTACAGAGCTTGGGATTTAACAACGCCGGAAAAGAGTCGGCGACAACCCTCACTCGGCCCGCCTAGATTCGGCATAACCTAACCTAACCTAACCTAACCTAACCTAACCTAACCTAACCTAACCTAACCGATCAAGTACCAGCTAGCAAGGAAAGACTGTCCAAAGCAATTAAGGCTGGTAGTGGAAGACTACTTTAAAGGCAGGAGGGTGGTGGTCCGCTACGCAAACAGAGAGCATGTGAGACGACCTGAAAAGGGATGCATTCAGGGCTCGATTAGTGGCCCCACCTTCTGGAACATCTTGCTCGACCCACTACTGGTCGAACTAGAAGAGGATGGGACATATGCACAAGCTTTCGCAGACGATGTTGTGCTGATGTTCAGCGGAACGGACACGCACTCCATCGAAAACCGAGCAAACGTTGCCCTCGAGTATGTGAGGAAGTGGGGTATCGCGAACAAGCTCAACTTCGCGCCACAAAAAACCAAGGCAATGGTCCTGACGCGAAGGTTGAAGTTCGATACCCCAAGAATAAGAATGAATGGACAGGACATCGGAATGGAGAAGGAGATAAAACTTCTAGGATTGACGATAGACGAGGGCTTAACGTTCAACAAGCATGTGCAAAATGTCACGAGAAAGGCGGCGGACATACACAAAAAAGTGGCAAGAATGGCGAAGCTGGAATGGGGAATGACGGGAGACATGGTACACCAGGTATACCAAGCCGTCATAGAGCCGATAGTAACATACGCGTCGGCAGCCTGGGCACCGACAGTTAAGAAACTGTGCACAAGGAAGAAACTGGAGACGGTGCAGAGGGCTTTCGCACAAAAAATAGCGAAGACGTACAGGACGGCATCGCTAAATTCCGCGACGCTATTGGCGGGGATACTGCCCCTCGACCTCAGGGTGGAAGAAGCCGCCGCGATGTTTGAGGCCAGAAGGGGGTCGTCTCCGTTCATACGCGAAGGAGACCGGATTGAGCGAGCCGTACCTGCGTTAGAACAACCCCATCCCGCGGAAAAACCGGAGATAAGCTTCGCCATCACAACTGACCCTGGCCTAATACTAAATGACAGCACTACGGCAATATATACAGACGGTAGTAAGACAGAGAAAGGAGTAGGGGCAGCATGGACGAAATGGGAAGGAGGAAGAGAGAGAAAATGGAAAAAGATTAAGATGGCCCCTTACTGTACCGTGTATCAAGCAGAGCTGGCAGCTCTCGTCGGTGCAGTGAGGGAGGCGATGATAGCGGGTACTAGCGTGAACATCTGCAGCGACTCGCGGTCTTCGCTCGAGGCGATTGCGGGCGGACGCTCCCGAAACCCCCGAGTAGTCGAGATCCGCAGACACCTGGTGGAGAGCCTAAAAAAGGGCCAGAACATTAAACTCCACTGGGTGAAAGCGCACGTCGGCACGGAGGGGAATGAGAGGGCGGACGAACTCGCGAGAGCCGCTGCGGAGACCTCGAAAGTCAAAGCAGCTCACGTAGAGTACCCGCTCTCATACATCAGGAAAGAAGTGAGAAGAAAAACTATAGAAGAATGGGATCGAAGATATAAGGAAGGGATAACAGGGGGAATAACCAAACTGTTCCTAAAGAACGTCGCTGTTGCCCAGAAGCAAATAAGAGAGAGAAGATTCAGTCCTGAGATGGCACAGGTCCTCACAGGCCATGGGCCTTTTGCCGAGTACCTGTGCCGTTTCAGGCTGAAGGAAAGTGGAAAATGTGAATGCGAGAGTGGAGTGGAACAATCCATCCCACACCTTTTGATAGAGTGCCCCATTTTTGCCCCCTCCAGGTGCGACCTGGAACAGATGACAGGCATGTCGCTTAGTCTTCAGGGACTAACTGACATGCTAGCCTGTAACAGATCGCATCTGGAGGATTTCTGCCTTAAAATAACTAAACGCACCGCAAAGTTCAATGGGAGTAAAGCCAGGGCGGGGACCGCGAGGCGGCCGGCGCCCACTTGCCAATGAGTATTATGAGAATACTCACGGAGAAGTCAAAGCCGCCCGCCTCGCGGGCCACGTCTCTGGATGGGAATGTGTAAATAAAATAAAGGAAACAATGTTAAGTAGGCTAATAAGTAAAGACTGTAATATTACCCGTGTAAAACCTAATAAAAATTAAAGTTGTTGTCTATTATTATGAGGAAGGATGATAGAAATGATGGAAGTGTAGCTTAGACAACGACCCTGTGCGATAAAGTAGCCGGGGAAGGTAGGCCTATTAGGTGCATAAAAAAATAAAAAAAACCTAACCTAACCTAACCTAACCTAACCTAACCTAACCCTAACCTAACCTAACCTTTTTTTTTTTTTTTTTTTATGAAGGAGGTTAAAATGCACAAATGCAGGCCCGCGGGCGTATGCAGTCGCTACCGCGGGGACTGTGGGGATGGCGTTCTCAAAGTCCCTCTGCTAATCAGAGGGGAGAAGCCGGACCCACTAAAAATTCCTCCTGAACCCTCCATACCGCCTGCGGTACCAGACTACACCCATTCTGAATGAATGCCGTCCGGCACCGCATTGAGCTCCCCGGGGGTCGCACTAGGCATTCAACCCAGAAAGCTCAGGCGGGTATGTCCGCATAAGGGCCTGGCGACGACGCAGTGGGACGCAGTTGGACCCACGCAACTATGCGTAAATTGGGCCCACCCTGCGCCTGCCCACCCTTCACCTTGCCGTCGCCAAGCACAACACCTCCGGTCGATTCAACGCACCTCCCGCTGACGATCGACAGCCGGAAAACCGGCAAACCGGCCCCACGAAACCGAAAAACCGGTAAACCGGAAAAACGGTAAAACCGGAAAATCGGCCCCGCGAAACCAGAAAACCGGTAAACCGGAAAACCGGTAAACCGGCCCCATGAAACCGAAAAACCGGTTAACCGGAAAACCGGCCCCACGAAACCAGAAAACCGGTAAACCGGAAAACCGGTAAACCGGCCCCATGAAACCGGAAAAACCGGTAAACCGGAAAACCGGAAAACCGGTAAACCGGCCCCACGAAACCAGAAAACCGGTAAACCGGAAAACCGGAAAACCGGCAAACCGGCCCCGCGAAACCAGAAGAACCGGCAAACCGGAAGAACCGATCGCCATGCCTCATGGCTACCTAGTATTGCTGCAACAACACTTGGCAGCGAGAGGTCCGTCCAAACGAACGACACCAGGTCGAGACAGTGTGGCCTCAACCAAGTGGCACATTCGGCCAGGGTAAAAAAGGAATGTTGAATTACTGACCACTTGTAATTGCCATCCTCGGCCTAGAGCGTATTGCTACGTTCTAAACCTACACAGTCTCCTTTCTTAGGTAGCATACTCACTGCTTGCCTTAGAAATTCAACCGTGCCCTCTATGTACGGTTTAAGCACTCGCCCGGTACCGTACAACCCTCCCAAAGGCCGAGAACAAATTTAAATTAAATTAAAACTTGCCCTCGAACCGGGAATCGAACCCGGTACCCCTCACCTAGCTGCCACTTAATAAGACCGCTAGGCTATGAGGCCCTTAGAAAGGAATGTCCAATTACTTAACCACTTGTAATTGCCACCCTCGGCCTAGACCGTATTGCTACGTTCTAAGCCTACACAGGAATCTCAATATAGTTGGGTGCCCACTGCACACTATAGAAACTCAACCGTGCCCGCCATGTACGGTTTAAGCACTCGCCCGGTACCGTACAACCCTACCAAAGGCCGAGAATAAATATAAATTTACCCTCGAACCGGGAATCGAACCCGGAACCTCACACCCACCACGGTCACATACAAAGCCGCTTGGCTATGAGGCCCTTAAAAAAAGGAATGTTGAATTACTAACCACTTGTAATTGCCATCCTCGGCCTAGAGCGTATTGCTACGTTCTAAACCTACACAGTCTCCTTTCTTAGGTAGCATACTCACTGCTTGCCTAAGAAATTCGACCGTGCCCTCCATGTACGGTTTAAGCACTCGCCCGGTACCGCACAACCCTCCCAAAGGCCGAGAACAAATTTAAATTAAATTAAAACTTGCCCTCGAACCGGGAATCGAACCCGGTACCCCTCACCTAGCTGCCACCTAATAAGACCGCTAGGCTATGAGGCCCTTAACCTAACCTAACCTAACCTAACCTAACCTAACCTAACCTAACCTAACCTAACCTAACCTAACCTAACCTAACCTAACCTAACCTAACCTAACCTGGGGAAACCCGCTTACGGGCCCCCGCGCCTGGGCAAATTGTTAAATGGCGCGGGGAGTGTGGGGGTCAAGGTCGTAAAGCGATGACCCCATACCCACTAAAACCACCAGGGCCCACTATTCGCTATGGGACGAGGGCGGGTAACAGCTAGGCCTTTTCACCGCGCCCCGTCCAGCGAATGCCGCTTGCGCGACTCTCATAATTTATTAATATTTATTTACATATAGACACACACATAATTACACACAATTTAAGAGGACTCCACATAGTTTTCCCGGGCCCTCTCGGCTTCCTCTTTACGCCGCATCACCACGCCGCAGTATGTGGATATAACTGTCCACTTCTCCAAATCGGCCACAGCCTTCTTGATCACTGCTGAAAGGCTCAGATCGGTCCCAAAGGCTGCAACCAGGTTGCGCCTTTCTTCCGCCCACGCCGGACAAGCCGCTAATGTGTGAGCGGCATCGTCAACAAGCTCCTGGCAATGGTGACACGCAGAGGTCAGTTCCCGTCTGATGCGGTGAAGGTATTTGCCAAAACAGCCGTGTCCTGATATGACCTGCACCAGACGAAAAGTCAAAGGACCACGCTTCCTCTCCAACCACCCGTTCAGGACGGGCAAGATCGCACTTATCGTATTTCTTCCCATTTGTGCACCGTCCAACTCGGCCCTCCAATCTACTATCACGCGCTGGCAGGCGTCCAGGCGCCAGGAGCGTATGGTCTCAGTGGCTGGTTCAGTCCCCGCTTCGCGCGCATCAGCCCTGCGCCAATAGACGTCAGCCAGAGCGATAGCCTCAAGGTGCCAGGGCGCGGAACCTGCGATCAAACACACAGCATCGTATGACACCGTGCGATACGCCCGCGCAACCCTAATCATCATTGATTTTTGGGCTCGCCTGAGAATTTGTTTGTTTTGCCGAGATAACTTATCAGCCCATACTGGGCACCCGTACAGAGCTTGGGATTTAACAACGCCGGAAAAGAGTCGGCGACAACCCTCACTCGGCCCGCCTAGATTCGGCATAATCCGGCTAAGAGCCAGAGACGTAGCGGTGAGCTTCGAGGCAAGTGCCGCGAAGTGCGATCGAAAGGTCCACCGGGAATCTAGTACCAGGCCCAAATACTTCAAGGACTTTCCTACCTCAATGGACACTCCTGCAACGACGACGTGCGCTCCCGCTGGAGGCGCTCGCCTTGGGCCGTGAAAACAGATCGCTTCGGACTTCTCCAGTGCAACACGCAGGCCGAGGTGTCTTATCTGCGCTACGACTTGAGCTACCCCAGCAGTCACTCGACGACTCGCCTCGACGTAGGTACCTCCAGATGCCACAACCAAGGTATCATCGGCGTAACAGATGACCCGAACACCTAAGGGCAACGATGCTTGAAGAATACAATTATAGCCTATGTTCCACAGCAGAGGCCCGAGAACGGAACCCTGTGGCACACCGCATGTGACTCGATAGCCTCTCCAAGCATCCCTACCAGGAAACACAATGTTACGATTAAGGAGGTACGACTCTACAAGCCTCCGGAGATATAATGGTATTCCATGATGCACTAAACCTCGCAAAATAGCCTCGTGAGGAATGGTGTTGAAGGCGTTGGCAATGTCAAGGGATACCGCTATTGCAACACCACCCTGTTCCGTGGTCTCCTCGCTTATTTCTCGGACCTCTGCGATTGCGTCCACAGTTGACCGCGAACGCCGGAATCCAAACTGGGCACTGTGCAGATCTGGTCCGATAGTTTCCAGGTGTGTATTTATCCTTTTGGCCATGATCCGCTCTAGGATTTTGCCACTCTCATCCAGCAATACAATTGGGCGGTAAGCAGAGGGGGATGTTTCTGCTTTGCCGGGTTTCTTAATCAGCACTAATTTCCCAGTCTTCCAGGCTGAAGGAATTTCTCCCATCTCCATTATCCGCGTCAACAAGCCGCAGAACCTCCACGCCATTTCTTCGTCTTTAAGGGCGAGAGCCCACACCTTGCCATGAAGGCCATCAGGGCCTGGGGCTGTGTTCTTAGCCACGATCCTTGCCAATGCTGCATCTAATTCTTCGCGTGTCACGCGCATTGACTCTTCGCTTGGAATCGAGTAGTTCGCTAGTGTAGGTGTGCACCCATTTCCACACGGAAACAAAGTGGCTACCACTGACTCAAGAAGCGAAGGTTGCATGCTGGACGTCAGTGGCGGCGCCCAGGGTCGCAATTTGCTCATTACAAATCGAAAGGGGCGGCCCCAGGGGTCTTCATGTAACGTATTAAGGAACTCATTCCAAGCCGTTTCTTTGGACTCCGCTATTGCTACCCTTAGGTTCCTTTTGGCTGCCTGGTAATCTACGTATAGCCGTTCCTCTTCCTCTTGACTACGACATGCTTGTGGTCGGCGCCTATACCGCGTAAATATCCTTCGTGACCTAACACAGAATGATCAAAGAACAGCCAGTTCGTCGGACCACCAGTAAACCTTATTCCTCGGCCTCAAGATTCGTACGCGGCTCATTGACACATCTGAAAGGTCCGCTAACGCTTTCGTATGCCACCGAACTTCATTTTCTATATCAGTATTCCTAATCGGGCCAGAACACCAAGACTTAACTATTGTCGCCTCTTCAAACACGACTCTATCCAACGACCTCAGCGACCATTTATTGCCAATTTCAGACGGAATGAGATTTTGTCCAGCTGGAGGGATACAAGACAATGGTGGGATTCGAAATTGGATATATCTATGGTCCGACTATGTTTCTACCTTTGTCATAACCTCCCAATCTTCCACGCGACGAGCAAGACAGGAACTCGCAAAAGTGACATCAACGATGGAGCCTCCCGCTCTGCGTACGCACGTGTGCTCGGAGCCTTTATTTAGCACTGTCAGATTGTGCATTGCGGCCCATCGTAACAGGGCCTGTCCTCGTCCACGGTCATCCAGCGTCCCCCACGCAGCCGACTTCGCGTTAAAGTCGCCGGCGACGATTATCTCGTGGGGGCGGGCCCAATCGACCAGTGCGCCTATCTTGACTAGGAACCGCTCGAACTCCATGAGCGTTTTGTTTGGAGAACAGTAGGCGCTTATTACGACAAGATTCTCTGTGACTCGGACGGCGACACAGCCGCGTCCCTTTCGGTGCGGTCCTGAAAGTGCCACCCGGTCATTGTCGAGTATAACGGCCGCGAGGCCTTCCCTATCCACAATCCAATTTTGTCTTTGAGATACGGTCCTCAAGTCTGAGATGTACGGTTCAGATATTATGGCGACATTTATGGACCACTGTGCCATACTTTGTGTCAGGAGATCCTGGGCATTGGCACAGTGGTTAAGGTTACCTTGGAGGAATCGAAGGGTTGGGCTAGGCATTCACACTTCCATCTAAGTGCATTGGTTCCCCGTCCGGTGGGGGTGACTCGGTCGGAACGTTGTTGTGCCGCGGCCTCTCTCTTCTTGCAACTTTGGCGCTAGGGGCCGGACATTTAGCACTCCCCAGCCGATGGTCAGCCTTTCGGCCCGCTTCCTGGCAAAGGACGCACATGAGTTTGCCCCCGCAAGTCGCGGCCCGGTGACCTGGTTGTGCGCAGCGGTAGCAGAGACCGCTACGATCCGTACCAAATGTGCACCTGCTGGCTACGTGCCCGTTTTGAAGGCAGCGGTAACACCTTATCTCTCTGCTCTCCAGAATGGTGACCCTAGCTGCGACCCAGCCTATGAGAAGTCGACCCTTAGAAATTTGTTTGGCCGCAAGGATCGGACAACGGACCCAGGCCCCAAACAAACCAGTCCTGTCCGGCCGAACCTCACTCACCGTTATTTGCTCCCGGTTACAGCCACCCTTCTCCGCTATAGCTATTTTGATGTCATCTGATGTGACTGAATCATCAAGGCCAGCCACTCGAACCTCGGCACACTTTTCAGGTCGCGACACGTTCACCCCGCTAGGACAGACATCCTTCAATTTCCTGGCAAGGGCATCGGCCTTGTCTCCACTATGTGATCCAGGTAGCTCTAGGATCACCGCTCCCGTCGCCGCCCGCTTAAACTTGACGGCTTCAATGCCCAGGTCACTCAAACTAATTTTTTCCTTTGCCTCCCGTAGTACGGAGGCGTAAGACATATCCTGTTCCCTCTCAGTGATCGTAAGTACAACGGCCGTAGATCTTGGGACCCTCAGCTTTACTCGTGGCCGTTGAACGGTCGTAGCTGCGGGCTTTACGATGCTAGCGGTTGGGGTATCCTTGCTAGTTGCGTTCCCCTTCTTGGCCTGTTTGCGCTTCCTGGTCACTGTTTTCCACTCCTGCTCGCCAGTGGCCTCCGGGTTGCTCTGGGTTGGTGGAATCTGCGCACTTAGGGCATCGGGTGCACTGTTAGCATCAAGTGCCCGCAGTTTCCTTCCTTTCCTAGGTTTCCGCTTCTGCTCGAGCGAGTCTCCTCCTATGCTCTTCGGCGTAGAGTCTCCAGTTGAAATCGGATCCGCTGCTAATGGTGGTCGAATTTTTGGTTCCGCATTTACGCGAGGCTCCAGGTTGGCGAGTCTCGCACTAAGACATTCGCCCATTTGTCTCATTAAACGACCTTCGAGCTCGGCCAAAAGTTGTGGGAGCTGCGGAGATGGTGAGGATTTCCGTGGTTGCTCTTTATGCACCGGTTTCCTGGAACACTCTTGGATCAGGGTTCTCAACTCAGCCATTTCTGTTTGAAGTGCTTCCACCTGTCCACGAAGCCTCTCATTTTCGTTTCGGAGCGCCCTCGTCTCATCACTGACTGTACGGTCAGCTAGCTCTTCAGCGTCTCTGCGAATTGAGGTTACCGCCTGTTTAAGCGCTGCCACAAAGGTGCCCTTTAGGTTGCTCGAGTTTCGGGCGACTTTATCCACGGCGGCGAGGCTGGCCTCAATCCTCACCTTTGGGTCAGCGAGCCGTTCCGTTTGCGCTATGCTACTTATTTTTGTTGGGGGACTGGGAGTCGCCTCTAGCAATTCCGCTTCAGTCCTCTTCTCCCTTTCTACTCGTTGGAGTTTAGTTAAGGCAGCCCGGGACTTTCTCGTCGAGTGAGGGGTTCCAGTGTCCTCCGGGGCGCCACAATGGTGGCAGATGGGATGGATTTCCCGTCCCGCCACCCTGTGCAGAAACCGTCCGAAGCACCCATGCCCGGACAGCATCTGCGCCATCCGAAAGGACACAGCCCCACCCGGACGATTCACCCATTCCCGTAAAAATGGGCGAATCGCCTCCACTGTTCTTAAACCCGCCCTTGGCATAGCCAGATCATGCGCCCACCTATTAAAGGTGTCCTCCCTGGCTTGCCTCCTCGCTGGTCCGACCAATTCGGCCCATCGGCCACCTGCTCTCGTCTCACACTTGAGACGATACAAGCCACTTAGGGCCACCGCCCCGAACTCCCAGGGTGGAGTCCCCGCCAACAGGCATGCCGCCTCGAATGAGACAGTCCGATAACAGCGAGCTGCCCGAACCGCCATCACTCGCTGCGGCCTCCTGAGCAGGGCGCGGTTCTTCGCCCCCAGCCTATCGTCCCATATTGGGGCCCCATACAAGGCCATACTGCGTATGACACCGCAGTACAGCCTCCGTACACTCTGCTGAGGGCCCCCAATATTAGGCAGAAGCCTTGCTAGTGCCCCCGCTGCCCCCACCAACTTCCCCCCGAGAGCCTTAAAGTGGGCCTCAAAGTTCCAGCGACCATCCAAGACGAGACCCAGGTATTTCATTTTGGACGACACCGGAACCCTTACTCCTTCCACCATCAGGACCGCCCCAGGAGGTGGACCATTCCTAGGGCCATGGAACAAAAGGGCGTCCGTCTTATCGAGAGACACCCTAAGTCCCAGGGCCCCTATCCGTCTAACAGTAAGGGAGGTGCCAACCGTTGCAAGTCGGGCCACCTCCCCATAGCTTGCCCCACTGGCCACTACGAGGGTATCGTCTGCATAGCAGAAGACGCGCAATCCTGGCAGGAGCGCGCCCCTCAATACCCAATCGTAGGCCATGTCCCACAGGAGTGGCCCTAGGACCGAGCCTTGAGGTACCCCACACCGCACAGGGTGGTAACAGACCGTGCCCTCTCTATTGGAGTACACTATCTGTCTCTCCGCAAAATAGTCCCCCACTATAAAAAAGGAATGTCCAATTACTTAACCACTTGTAATTGCCACCCTCGGCCTAGAGCGTATTGCTACGTTCTAAGCCTACACAGGAGTCTCAATATAGTTGGGTGCCCACTGCACACTATAGAAACTCAACCGTGCCCACTATGTACGGTTTTAACACTCGCCCGGCACCGTACAGCCCTACCAAAGGCCGAGAATAAATATAAATTTACCCTCGGACCGGGAATCGAACCCGGAACCTCACACCCACCACGGTCACATACAAAGCCGTTTGGCTATGAGGCCCTTAAAAGGAATGTTGAATTACTGACCACTTGTAATTGCCATCCTCGGCCTAGAGCGTATTGCTACGTTCTAAACCTACACAGTCTCCTTTCTTAGGTAGCATACTCACTGCTTGCCTTAGAAATTCAACCGTGCCCTCCATGTACGGTTTAAGCACTCGCCCGGTACCGCACAACCCTCCCAAAGGCCGAGAACAAATTTAAATTTAATTAAAACTTGCCTTCGAACCGGGAATCGAACCCGGTACCCCTCACCTAGCTGCCACTTAATAAGACCGCTAGGCTATGAGGCCCTAAAAGAGATGTTGAATTACTGACCACTTGTAATTGCCATCCTCGGCCTAGAGCGTATTGCTACGTTCTAAACCTACACAGTCTCCTTTCTTAGGTAGCATACTCACTGCTAGCCTTAGAAATTCAACCGTGCCCTCCATGTACGGTTTAAGCACTCGCCCGGTACCGCACAACCCTCCCAAAGGCCGAGAACAAATTTAAATGAACTTAAAACTTGCCCTCGAACCGGGAATCGAACCCGGTACCCCTCACCTAGCTGCCACTTAACAAGACCGCTAGGCTATGAGGCCCTTAAAAGAGATGTTGAATTACTGACCACTTGTAATTGCCATCCTCGGCCTAGAGCGTATTGCTACGTTCTAAACCTACACAGTCTCCTTTCTTAGGTAGCATACTCACTGCTTGCCTTAGAAATTCAACCGTGCCCATGTACGGTTTAAGCACTCGCCCGGTACCGCACAACCCTCCCAAAGGCCGAGAATAAATATAAATTTACCCTCGAACCGGGAATCGAACCCGGTACCCCTCACCTAGCTGCCACTTAATAAGACCGCTAGGCTATGAGGCCCTTAAAAGAGATGTTGAATTACTGACCACTTGTAATTGCCATCCTCGGCCTAGAGCGTATTGCTACGTTCTAAACCTACACAGTCTCCTTTCTTAGGTAGCATACTCACTGCTACCTTAGAAATTCAACCGTGCCCTCCATCTACGGTTTAAGCACTCGCCCGGTACCGCACAACCCTCCCAAAGGCCGAGAACAAATTTAAATTAAATTAAAACTTGCCCTCGAACCGGGAATCGAACCCGGTACCCCTCACCTAGCTGCCACTTAATAAGACCGCTAGGCTATGAGGCCCTTTAAAAAAGAATGTTGAATTACTTAACCACTTGTAATTGCCATCCTCGGCCTAGAGCGTATTGCTACGTTCTAAACCTACACAGTCTCCTTTCTTAGGTAGCATACTCACTGCTTGCCTTAGAAATTCAACCGTGCCCTCCATGTACGGTTTAAGCACTCGCCCGGTACCGCACAACCCTCCCAAAGGCCGAGAATAAATTTAAATTTAATTAAAACTTGCCCTCGAACCGGGAATCGAACCCGGTACCCCTCACCTAGCTGCCACTTAATAAGACCGCTAGGCTATGAGGCCCTTTAAAAAGAGATGTTGAATTACTGAACCACTTGTAATTGCCATCCTCGGCCTAGAGCGTATTGCTACGTTCTAAACCTACACAGTCTCCTTTCTTAGGTAGCATACTCACTGCTTGCCTTAGAAATTCAACCGTGCCCTCCATGTACGGTTTAAGCACTCGCCCGGTACCGTACAACCCTCCCAAAGGCCGAGAACAAATTTGAATTAAATTAAAACTTGCCCTCGAACCGGGAATCGAACCCGGTACCCCTCACCTAGCTGCCACTTAATAAGACCGCTAGGCTATGAGGCCCTTTAACCTAACCTAACCTAACCTAACCTAACCTAACCTAACCTAACCTAACCTAACCTAACCTAACCATATACGAAAACGACTTAATAACACTCAAAGGCTCTTCGCCATAAAAATCATTAGGGGATTTCGGACTATCTCAACCTGCGCGGCCACGGCTTTAGCCCAAATCACCCCGCTAGACCTCAGGGTCTTAGAGACCGCTGAGCTGGAACAAACCCGAATCAATAGAACTAGCGATAGGATTCCCTCTGACATCCCGATAGAAACACCCATATCGCCCCAGGAGCTCCTTCACCCTGCGCATAGGATAGCAATCAGCACACGTGTTACAGACACTAACACTAATAGTAACCTCACACATACACACATATACACGGACGGCAGCAAACAAAGCGACGGCTCTGTCGGCGCGGCATTTGTTGTCTTCCCACCCTCCACCCATATACCCAAACTACAAAATTATTTAAATTACACAGCACTAGCTCAGTCTTTCAGGCTGAGCTGTTTGCAATTCTAAAAGCTGTTGAACACATCTATAAAAATAAAATATCGCACTCTCTCATTCATACTGACTCACAATCATCGCTAGCTGCACTTAAACAACCTTCTAATACACACCCACTTGTTGCACAAATACACAAAACCATTCACCAACTAAAAAACACACTTATAAACTCCGAGATCCTATTCCAATGGGTGAAAGGTCACTCCGGGATCCCTGGCAACGAAGCCGCGGACGCAGCTGCCTCTAAGGCTGCGAACATGCACTGCTCTCCATCCCACGTTGCATGCCCCCTGTCCCATATTAAATTATCAATTAAAAGCGCGACCAAAGTCATAAGCAATAACAGATATGTAGGAGACTGCACAGGACGTTTTACGGTCAAAATATTCCCGAAACTAGAAGACATACATTCATTTTTCTCTTCTATACCAATTTCGTTTCAACTCACGCAATTTCTCACAGGACATTCTTTCGCCAAAAGCTATCTGAACCGATTCAAAATCACTGATAACGACACTTGCCCATGCGACAACCAAACTACGCAGACACTGAAACACTTGCTAGAAGAGTGCCCTAGATTTATAAATCAAAGACACAA
>CAVNZK010000354.1:0-60274 GCA_963693345.1 Pieris melete | reverse complement strand
AACCTAACCTTTTTTTTTTTTTTTTTATGAAGGAGGTAAAAATGCACAAATGCAGGCCCGCGGGCGTATGCAGTCGCTACCGCGGGGACTGTGGGGATGGTTATCTCTTATCCCTCTGCTAATCAGAGGGGAGAAACCCGACCAACTAAAAATTCCTCCTAGGCCCTCCATATCACCTGCAGTGCCAGACACATCCATTCTGAATGAATGACATCTGGCACCGCATTGAATTCCCCGGGGGTCGCACAAGGCATTCAACCCAGGGAATTCAGGCGAATATGTCCGCATAAGGGCTCAACGACGGTGCAGCTGAACGCTGCTGGGCGTACGCTCTTCGCGTCCAGCCCTCGCACCCACGCCACGCCGCCGCCGAGCACAACCCCTCCGGCCATCGCCACACACCTCCCGCTGACGCTCAGCAGCCTCCTTCTGCAACAAAACGCGCTCACAGAAGAAAGCTACCGCTCGCCATGCCTCTTGGCTACCAAGCATTGCTGCAACAACGCTCGGTAGCGAGAGGTCCGTCCCGATGACCGACACTAGGTCGTGGCGTTGCCTCGACCAAGTGGCACATTCAGCCAGGGTGTGCTCCGCCGTGTCCTCCGGGGCGCCACAATGGTGGCAGATGGGATGGATTTCCCGTCCCGCCCCCCTGTGCAGAAACCGTCCGAAGCACCCATGCCCGGACAGCATCTGCGCCATCCGAAAGGACACAGCCCCACCCGGACGATTCACCCATTCCCGTAAAAATGGGCGAATCGCCTCCACTGTTCTTAAACCCGCCCTTGGCATAGCCAGATCATGCGCCCACCTATTAAAGGTGCCCTCCCTGGCTTGCCTCCTCGCTGGTCCGACCAATTCGGCCCATCGGCCACCTGCCCTCGTCTCACACTTGAGACGATACAAGCCACTTAGGGCCACCGCCTCGAACTCCCAGGGTGGAGTCCCCGCCAACAGGCATGCCGCCTCGAATGAGACAGTCCGATAACAGCGAGCTGCCCGAACCGCCATCACTCGCTGCGGCCTCCTGAGCAGGGCGCGGTTCTTCGCCCCCAGCCTATCGTCCCATATTGGGGCTCCATACAAGGCCATACTGCGTATGAACCTAACCTAACCTAACCTAACCTAACCTAACCTAACCTAACCTAACCTAACCTAACCTAACCTAACCTAACCTAACCTAACCTAACCTAACCTAACCTAACCTAACCTAACCTAACCTAACCTAACCTAACCTAACCTAACCTAACCTCGTCGAAGACGTAATATACAACCATAGACTTCTTATGTTGTGTTTGCCATGTAGCGTCATCGCGTTTTACTTAACATCTAGCGCCATCTAGTATACTTGATTTAAACTAAACCTACATACCGCAGGACTGCTCTCTCTTTCCAATGAAAACATCCAGTAGGACTCATTATGCATTATTTTATTATTTACAGTTACAAAAAAAAAAAAAAAGACTGGATAAGAAGTCATTATAGTCAATAAAGTTATATGGCGTGCATATGAAAAATGAAATAAATACATATTTATTAATATTTTTTTTTTTTATTATTATTATTTCCTGATATTAATTAGTATTGATTTAAATATTCAATTAATTTAATTCTAAAACATTCAGACGCACATATAAAATTCGCACTTGTATAATGAAAACACGTGTTTTAAATAAAAAAAAACTATAACTTCAAAAAAAAAAAAGAAAAAAAGAAAAGGAAAATAATAATTATTATAATTTTAGTTGTTATTTTATTTATATTACATTTAAGGAAGATATAAAATACTGATTTTAACAAAATGTAAATTTTGATTACAAAACAATAAAATTATGTAGTACAAACTTCAAATCTCCACCTATAGATATTCCATAAATACCTTAGGGAGATAGGACGAATGAAATTCTACCAAAAGGTCCCTATGTTCAACCGTTCCCGATTTATTCCCGATTTTATGTTGCAACTCTTCCCGCCGACTTTACTCCGCCACTACTGGGTTATTTGCAATTTTCTAAACGGCGCCTTGAAGGACTTGACGTGAGCTTTGTGATGATATGCTGCAGGTCGTTGGCGTCCCACGGGAACTGCACCACGTGCCACGTGGTTTTAAAGTTTTTCTTTTTTAATTTCCTGGATCCTGGTCCGAAAATTTCTTGCAACCCCTCTAATGAATTGGCTCTTTGAGCTCCATTTGAATATAATAAAAACAGAGGTTCAAATTAAAAGAATGCCCGGCGTTCATATGTGGATACGCAGAGGAAGACGTTCCACACATCCTATTTGACTATCCCGTCCACCTCTACGAAAGAATGCAATTAAATACAATTTATCACGAGGCTATTTGGGAAGCCCTTAATAAATGTCACAAGAACTATGTAAGAGTACTAAAAAACATCTACGAGGGTAGCGTAAGCCAAGTCAAACTCCAAAACACGACGTCCGGAGATACCGATTAGTAGAGGCAAGGAGAGACAAGGAGACCCCCTCTCACCCTAGCTGTTCATAATGATACTCCAACATATTTTCGAAAATCTCAATTGGCAGTCAGGAGGGATAAGAGACCAGAATAACCAGAATCGACTTACACACCTCAGATTCGCGGACGATATTGTCTTATTCGCTGAAACAATTAAGGAATTGGAAAAGATGATAATTATTTTAAACGAAGAAAGTGAAAAAGTAGGCCTTAAAATGAACGAGCACATAACTAAAATAATCACAAAAGAAAAAAAAACTAGTGTAAAAAACTAACGCACCATTTACAACCTTTCCAGTACCATCAGAACGTTTCGCCCACGTACACCTGGACATTATAGGCCCATTACCATACTCTAATGGCTTTAGATACTGTTTGACAGCAATAGACCGCTTCACACGTTGGCCTGATGGCTATCCACTAGCGGATATTACAGCAGAAACTTGTGCTTCCGCGTTCATTACCAACTGGGTATCTCGTCATGGATGTCCACAAACTGTAACAACAGACAGAGGCTTACAATTTCAATCACAACTCTTCCAGAGCATCACCAACCTGATCGGCGCAGAACATCGTCCCACCACCTCATACCATCCGCAATGCAATGGAATGGTAGAGAGATTACATCGCCAACTAAAAGCAGCCATCATCTGTCACAACAACCCACAATGGACTGAAACACTTCCCCTAGTGCTACTAGGAATAAGAGCTGCCTGGAAAGAAGATCTGCAGGCATCAGCCGCCGAGCTAGTATATGGAGAACCACTACGACTACCGGGACAATTTTTCTCAACTTCGCTTGACCAGAACCTAAATCCAGCAGACTATACAGCTCGCTTGAGAAATCATATGGCAGCATTAACCCCAACTCCTGCGTCAAACCACAACAGTAAAACATTCTATTTGCCGAATGACATACATACTGCACAGTTTGTTTTTCTTCGACGTGGTCCCGCAAAACGATCGCTTGAATCACCATATACCGGCCCATATAAAGTTCTGAAAAGAAATACAAAAACATTTTCATTAGACATAAAAGGCAAAGAAGTTACAGTAACAATAGACAGAATAAAACCAGCTTACCTTACGAAAGAAAACAGAGAATACGACACGACCATTCGTCCACCGATGACCGCACTGCCGCTCCACACCAATCACGATGCACCGCCGCCTGAAAAAAAGACTAGAAGTGGAAGAATAGTTAGGTTTCCGGACTACTATCGACCGTGAAACGGTCTCGGCAGGGGAGTGATGTGGCGTCCTCGTCGTCATTGACCGTGTCTATTGTTCTCCGCGGCAACGAGGAACGGGGGGCGAGGCACGCGCATTCCACAGCGCGCTCCGCCACCCACTGCTGCCAGGTCTCCCGATTTTCCGGGAGTTCTCCCGATTTTACTAAATGTCTCCCGATATCCCGGATCCTTAATTAAACCTCCCGATTTTAATTTACTGTTCCACAGATTCAACTCAAGTTACTAAAAACACTGCCTCTACTGCGTGAAACGAATCACCGAACCACCGAACGAATCACAAAAGTAATGAGTTTGTAAAGTATGTAGCGTAAAGTATGCCTTGATGGAATGGAATAAAGTTGAATATAAAACAGCAAACCTTTGGAATTCAGAGAACATAGACAAACCGGTTTCTCTAATTATTATACGACCAAATTAGGAGACATAGTTCAGTTTAGTAATAGTAATAGTATTAGTAAGGTATTTTAAATCAACAGCATTAGATTAGATTGCGTCTGTGAAGTGAAGTGAGCAAAGTTTTGTTTGCTTGCATTTTGCAATCGCTTTGTTTTTGTTATCTCGGACTAAATCTCGTTTTAAAGTGTTATAAACAAGTTTTAAAGCTGTAAAAAATTATCAGAATTTAGAATGTCTAGTTGTGAGAGTGATAAAGAGGTGCAAAATACACCTCCAAAGAAAAAGAAGTACAGTGTCAGCTATAAGCCGGATTGGGAAAAAGATGATCTGTTTGAGGGATGGTTATCAAAAAGTAATAAAGGTAAGCGATAAATAATAAAAGCCTTTTTTAGTTACTCGCCGATAAAAACTTGAATACAAAAAACCCATTCATTCGTTATTATCCGGTTATCAGGAAAACTCCTGGATTTGTGTGCATACACATGTTAAATTGTGTGTGTGCGTGTAGTGTATTGGATTGGATGCAAACATAGACGATGCAAAACGCTCACGCACGCTGCTTAACGTCAATGTCATAGTCGATGACGCGGCGGCTAGCTTCTTGACGGCGGCCTATTAAAAGTTGCCAGGTTAAAAAAGTATGCTTAAAGTACGGGAGTTTTTGTCTTGAGAAATTAACGCATTTTTGTTGCGATATTTAGGCTATATTAAAAAATATACTTTTCAGGTCCAGATTTCGCTTATTGTAAAGTGTGCTCTTGCGATATAAATATAACGAGAGGGGGTAAAAATGATATTAAAAGACATAAAGAGACAAAAAAACACGAAAGCAATAAGCTGAAAATTCGAGGTCAACAGAGTCTAGACCAGATGTTTACAAAAAAATCTACATCGTTAGAAAAACTAGTAAAACAATCAGAAATTAGAATCGCCGCATTCATAGTTGAATATAATATTCCGATCAATGTGATGGAACATTTCCCAGATTTAATAAGAGCAGTATGCCCAGATTCTGAAGTTGCAAAAAGGATTACCTGTGGACGTACTAAAGCAACAAAAATTATTTCGGAGGTGTTGGGAAGAAGTGACGTTGACATCATGGTTGAAGCCATGCAGACAAATAAATTTTCATTAACAGCTGATGAAAGTACTGATAAAAGTACAAAAAAGCATTTGGCAGTAATTGTGAGGATTGCTCGAAATAATCTGAAGGTAAATATTATGTTTATAATGTAAAGTTTACATTTCAAATATGTTACTTTTGTATACTTTTTAAACCCTATTCTTTTTCAGGTGGAAGATTTTTTTTTGAATTATTTGAAATTCTTGAAGGTAACGCCGAAAAATTGCATGAAGTAATTACAAAAAAAATGACAGAATTGGGGATTCCTTATAAAAAAATATGATAGGGCTGGCCACAGATGGTGCCAACGTAATGATGGGAAAGAACAATTCTCTTGCAACGAAGTTCAAACAAGACATACCACACCTTTTCGTTATGAAATGTGTATGCCATTCTGTACATCTTGTAGCGTCAAACGCTTGCTTAAAATTGCCTCGAGAACCCGAAGATCTAGCACGGGATGTGTATAACTATTTGAATGGTAGCCCAAAACGTACCGGCTTGTTGAAAGAATTCCAAGAATTTTTGGAATTAAAACCACACAAATTGCTGCAACCTTCTCAAACAAGATGGCTCTCTTTAGAGGCAGTAGTAAAGAGGTTGCTAGAACAATACGAAGCCTTAAAGTTGTACTTTAGGGACGCTATTTTCAGCGACCGTATTAAAGCTGCAGAAAACATATTGAGAATGATAGAAAATCCAGTGAACAAGCTATATCTGCAATTTATGGCGTATGCCTTAGGAATATTCAACGAACTAAACAGAACCATGCAATCAGAAAATACAAATGTACACATAATTTACAACAGGGTGATGACCGTAATCTACACAATTTTGGGATGTTATGTGAAAGAAGAATACATTTCAAGAAATGATCACAAAAACATCGACTATAAAAATCCCAGAAAGTACATGGATATAAAAGATTGGTATTTAGGCGCTGAAGTAGGGGCGACATTATCTTCACAACAATCAGTCCCGAAGAAATAAAAAAATTCAAGTTCCGCTGTTTAGAGTTTTACATTGAGGCAATTAAACAACTATTACAGCGATTTCCATTTGAAGACGATATGGAAATTTTGAAAAAAATGGAACTTATGGATCCAAAAATAGTTTGTAGTGGCAAAATACTATCCATCGCTGACATATTGGGAAGGTTCCCAAATATAGCACCTTCAAATGTTATTCAACAGATTGACACCGAATGGCGGCTTCTTCGGAATACGAAGTTAAATACTGAAGATGAAAATTTAGAAGTAGGAGCTTTCTGGAAAAAGATAGCCCAGATGCATTTGGGTGATGGCAGAAAAATGTTTCCAAATTTAACTTTGACAGTTTTGAGTTTTATGTGCTTGCCACATTCAAGTGCATCTGTGGAAAGGCTGTTTTCTCAAATAAATTTAACGAAAACAAAGTTACGGAACCAACTCTCTACCCCGGTAATATCGGGAGTCCTGCATACAAAAAACATTTTGAAAAATTCTAATTGCTTCAATTTCGAAATTAAAGACCAAATTTTACAGAAACTTAATAAAAATATGTATAAAAACTCTCCCGATTATTTTTGTAATTTTACCATAAGACTCCCGGATTTTTATAGATATACCTCCCGGAAAATTAAATTTGGATCTGGCAACACTGCCGCCACCAGTACGGCCCAGGATTTCTTAAGTGACACACGTACAACTCGTTGCCGACGCCGCGGTTTAATTTTACGAAAATATATACATCGTTGATATCACAAGTTTTGTTATTTATATAGTGTTATATGACAACGCGAACACTATACTAGCACTCCGGGAGTGCCGGCAGAAGTGAAAACTTCAATATTAACGTTGTGTTTAATTATAAGTATAAAAGTACTATCATTTATGAGGTAGAATACAATGTTTATTTATTGCGCTATCGTACACAAATGTGAAAATTTATATGTTGTTATTTATAATATTATATCGTTATTTATATATTACATTAAATTTTATCTCTCAGAAAAATCAACTTCCATCCATAATTTCGACGACTTTTACACCATCGTTATTATCAGAATCATCATCGCAAATTTTTACAACTGATACAATTGGTTTATGATAACTGAAGTAAGAAACAAACAGTTTTGATTCGATCCTATTTAAGTGTCTAATAAAGACCGCATCAATAGTAGTTTTGTATTTCGTTGTGCTAAAATTGCGATCATTTGACATAGTTAAACCAAATTCATTATTTAAAAATTCAATTAATGATTGATTTTTATCGTCTGCAAAGTTTATATTGAAATCTCCACTTAAAATCATTGGCAATTTATCAAAGCTTTTTCCAATTTTTTTTTGAAGCAATGCAGATGCGTCATGAGAATAAATAAATAAATTTTCGTACAAGTTTCATTAATAGATTCACTTTGTTCGATTTCCATAATTTAAACAATTCACATTTACGAATACACAACAGTGTATTTACTACACAACAGTCAAGCAATCAGCTGTCACCATCCTTGGATACGCGTGGGACGCTGTACATAAACACACACGGTCATTCGCGCAAGCGCCCTGTGCCGCCTAAACAGAGCAGCACACTCAGGCACGGTAGAAAGAGTGGGAGATACTAGTTCCTCTCCCTTCCCCTCGATCTTACGCTTTTTCGATCAGAATCACGTGACCCTGACGCGAGTTTGAAAGTTTTTACCCATACAAAAAAGTGCTCAGCGCCGCTAAAGAAGTTTTCACTTCAAAAATGTAAAATAATCTAAGCTGTGTATAATAATTTGTTTTTTGAAGTGAAAACTTCTTTAGCGGCGTTGTACACTTATTTGGAATGGGTAAAAAATGTTAAACTCGCGTCAGGACACGTGACCTGATCGAAAATTCGTAAGACGGATGGAGAGTACAGCTGGCCCGGCGTATTTAATGTTATATAAATTATCATGTTTGTGTACGATAGCGCAATAAATAAATATTGTATTCTACTGCATAAATGATATTAATTTTATACTGATAATTAAAGCAATGCGTGCAAAATTATTCCCTCACCATTCCAAAATATCAAAAATGCACGATGTTAATATTCAAGAAACAGAAACATTATTACATTTTATTTGTTGTTATTTTCACTTCTGCCGGCACTCCCAGAGTGCAACCCGTCGTTTTTTTTGTCATGATTGGAAATAAAACGGGCATTATTATTATTATTAATATCACAGCGGCACACAAACAAATCAGAGAAGAAAGATTCAGTCCTGAGATGGCGCATGTCCTCACAGGCCATGGGCCGTTTGCCGAGTACCTGTGCCGTTTCAGGCTGAAACAAAAACCCGATTGCGAGTGTGAGAGTGGGGTGGAGCAAACCATCCCACACCTATTAATGGAGTGCCCCATCTTTGCCTCCTCCAGATGCGACCTGGAACGGATGACAGGCGTGTCGCTTAGTGTTCAGGGACTGCCCGACATGCTAGCCTGCAACAGGATTTTTGCCTAAAAATTATAACCACGTGGCCCTATATAATATACTATCTGTGTAAAAACCTAATAAAAATTGAAGTTCTGTTGCCAATTATTTAGAGGATGGATGAATGAAAAGAAGGAAGTATAGGTTAGACAACGCCCCCGGCGATAAAGTAGCCGGGGAAGGTAGGCCTATTAGGTGCATAAAAAAAACAACCTAACCTAAACATATCCCAGTTTAGCTAAACATATCCCAGGCCTACGTTTATTTCAGTCCAACACGGACGGAAGAACGAAGGCCTGCATTTACACTAAGTCAAGCATCAACGCATTTGCGCTGTCACAGTACTGCACAAATAATTTAATCATTATTGTAATACCAACACCCACAATTAAACTCTACGTCGCCTCAGTATATATTGAGCCCAACAACGACGCCCACGACACTATGCATGCGCTGGAAAATTTCCTATTACATCACAAAAACTCACATATCTTGGTTTGCGGGGATTTTAACGCTTGGCAATCAAGCTGGGGAGGCCACCGTTATAATAGGAAAAATACAAGAGGAGACGCTTAATTGGACCTTATGGCCTCAAGCGACCTTTATTTATGTAACGTAGGAGAATCGCCGACGTTCCAAACAATAACGCACGGACGCCCCCGCTCCTCCATCATAAACCTAACACTAGCAAATCTACAATAATTGGAAAGTAAATAAACACCTTTTCCCGTCTACGCAACATAACATCATAACATTTAACATTAACTGCAATTGCGCGCCCATACCGAGGGCGCAGAACAATAGCACCTTCCGCTACCAAACAAAAAACGTAAACTGGCACAAATTTAAAGAATCCTTTTATAATTCGCTTTTTCCCCTTCATTGCAGCTTAGACTTCGTACAGCTATTTTTAATAGCCGACCGTAAAATACTGCAATAAACTAATAAAATCGTATATGTATCATACATTTCGTTCTATTTCAAAATACACAGAAGACAATCAATTCATTATTATCACATTTAGTAAAAATTAAGTAAGTCATGTAAAGGATTCTACGCAGTGGCGTAACAATAGGGTGGCAGGGCTATCAAAATGCCACGGGCCCCCGACGCAAGAGGGCCCCTGCCCAAAATTCTGTTATATGGATGAATGTAAAGTCTCTAATACGCTAGCTAGGGGATATTGGGCTAGCGTGGGGACAACAGACCAATCCCCTTTCGCCTAAGAGAGGAGGCCTACGGCCATTATTGGGACATATGCAACATGTGCGCTAAAAATCTGGAAGTTTATTAAAATTAAACTAAGTAGGGACGATTTTTACTGATAGGGCACTTCAAAAGAATTACCACGAAAGAAGATTTGCCACTGGCCCCAGATGGTATAGTTACGCCACAGATTCTACGTCTACCTTAACTAACATTTAACGATTGGAAACTGGGTACAGTTTAGGTGTCATAGTGGAAGACAAATTGTCACCTTTAAAGCGGATGCGGATGCAGGAGCCGATGGTCGGGTCAATACACTATTCAAAACAAACAAAACACAAATAATGTCCATCATTTTTAATGTTTTTTTATAAACAGTTTTAAATATATTTATAATACAATACTTAACCTATGAGTATTGTAAAGGACCTACTTCTAATATCTAATGCATATTTTTCGGTTTCTGAACAATAAATAATTCATAAAATGTTAAATACAAAACATTGACGAGCTCGTGCGGTCACTGGTCGGAGGCATTAGGGTTGGTGTAGGAGAAGCCCCTAAAAGGGCCTTGGTCCATGGAGCGCAGCACGTGGGGCTCGACGGCCGTCAGGCGAGGCCGCTCGCACGTGAAGGCGCGATCGAAGTACTGCGTGTCCAGCGGGTGACGCTGTAACAGAGATAACAACGCTTTCAGTATCAGGGATTGTCAATAAAGGCGGTGAGAGGGCAAGACGGTGTACTGACCACGCGGGGCTTGAACGGCGCGGGAAGATCGCGGCGCTCGAGACGGTCCCAGGGCACTTCGCGGAAGAAGGGGTGATCGCGCACGTCTCCGTGCTCGCACTCCGGTCCTCCCAGGCGAGTGCGGGCGTCCTTGTCCAGCAGCTGAAACGGATGATGGATCTCACGTGAGACATTTCGATCGGACCGGACCGCATCGACGCATACGAGGTCTCACCCGGGTGAGTATGTCGAGGCCGTCGGCCGAGAGGAATCGCGGGAAAGAAGGCAGCTCGTTGCAGATGGACCAAAACAACTCGTCCTCGTCGCAGCCGCTGAAGGGGCTCTGCCCGATCAGCATCTCGTACAGCAGCACGCCGAAAGACCACCAGTCCACCGTCTGGTTGTACTTCAAGCCCTTGATTATCTGCAACGGATAGTTTCGGAATGTGAAACTTTCGCTCGCCGTTATGAGTCATCGTCAGAAGGCGAGTCGAACCTCAGGCGCCATATAATCGGGAGTGCCGCAGAAGGTGTCTGCCGTTTTGTCCAGATATATCTGTAGTTTGCACATGCCGAAGTCTGCTATTCGCACGTGGCCCTCGAAGTCGAGAAGGATGTTATCTAATTTCAAATCCCTGAAACACGACAGATCATTATTGCAGTTAGGAAAAAAAGTGAAATATTAGTCAAAACATTTGATACAGTTTTATAAGTCAGTTTATCGAGCGATCTCAAGATTTGCAATAATCCGTATATTCACAATATAGTCTAGTTCGAAATAAGATTGCAAAACCACATTGTGAAGATATGAGACCACTCTCTTCTAGTCCTCTATCGTAATATACCTGTATACTATTCCTCTCTTGTGCAAAAACTTCAGTCCCGAAATAATTTCGGCGGCATAGAATCGAGCCCTGGGTTCAGGGAAGCGGCCGCTCTGCTGAATGTGGAACATCAGATCACCACCATTCAGGTACTCCATCACGAAGAACAGATGAGACTGAAACGATCGTCCACTTATTGAATACGTCTCTCATAGAAGGTAGATGTTGTAATGAATGATATTAAATCCTTTTGCCCGGTCATATTGTGAGAACTCACGTCCGTCTGGAAGGTGGCGAAGAGATGGCAAAGATAAGGGTGGTTGGTGCCGAGCGCTAGCACCTTCCGCTCGATGAGAGTGCACTCCACGTCGTCATCCTCCAGCACCACGTCTTTTTTCAGGCACTTCACAGCGTAGTAGTACTCCGTGTCTCGCAGCTCCGCCAACATCACCTTCCGGCCGAATACAAACAAAGCATGCTATGATTTTTCGTCCATTTAAATATATTTTTATTTGCAACTTGTAAAAGTATCTGATTAAGTCCATCGTTAGCTATTATAGAAGCGAATCGTGTATTATACACGATTAATTCTCAAAGAAAGCACGTGGTGTGTGACGTCATAGCGTGATGTCAAACCTGAGAATAGTCCCGCCTAACGAATAGACGTGACAGGTGAACCGCAGCATCAGGGCCACTCGGTGGCAACGTGCCACACCACCGGGTGTCACCGCGTAAGGCGTCATATAGCAAATAAGGATAATTTATTTGCTGAACATACTGCAACATGATTGTGCAATTTATGCTTGACCTCCGTCCGATCTGATCCGATTCATACGATATTTCATGATTGACTCAGCTCGACGTTTCTTTAAAGTTGGTGCTTACACGAAGTTACATAAATAATGTAATAAATTCGCATTTACATACTTATCTATTAAAAAACTTTTATTGTAATATAACATCCTCATACAAGAAAAATATGTTGTGTACCTACTATTAGGATTGATTAATTATGTTAATGCGTATTGTGGATCACGGTCTAAAATTTATAAATACACTATATTAAGTTCATTAACCTTAAACGAGGGAACTATAAAAATAATCAATAAAGCCGAACGACGAATTGGGGGATTTAATTACTATAATTAAACATACATCTACGTCCGTATTAAAATAAATTCGGATAAATATGGCACTGCATATTTCTCTCCAGAATGGTAAGTGCCGCAATAATTGACCCATATTCCACCAGCCTATTCTCGGTGTGTAGGCATAGCGCATGGCACAATCCAAGCTAGTACCAACTCTGACGCAATCTGTGATGGCTGATCACGATATTATGTTATTCAAGACGAAACGCATTACAAGTTAACACAACATTCCTTTATGAAGCTCAAATAGAGCATTGATGAATTATAGTTTTCCAAACAGTTACAACATTTTTTCAAAAACCATCGGCATGTGTACGTCTGAAATAAGCAAAGGGTAATAATGAAATATTGTATGCTTCAGACGTGCTGGCACCTTCTTGGAACACGAGCAATCAGGTCATCGCTAAATCAATATATCCTATCAATCGACACCTGGCTCAATGCCTCTTCGCCTCTCAGCGTCCATTTTTATAACATTAATGGTCTAGTTAGACGACAGCTGTCATTGACTGACCTTTCCAAAGCTACCCTTTCCTAACACCTTGATGAAGTGGAAGTCGTCTATGGTGTACTTCCTAAAGCGGGGGATGCTTCTCGCCGGAGGAGTGAACTTTCCTGTCTTTTTGAATAGGTCATACGCCGTCGATTGTTCTGAAACGAAAGAGTTTTATCACAGACAGTGGATCATTTACGTATATAACGAAAATACAAAATAGGGAGTCGTTTGCTGACTTTATTCGAAACATTAATAAGGAATATTCGTATTCGTTTAGAAACGTAGGCATTAGCATAAGTGTAATAACCGACGCTCATTCATAAACATGATAAGCCGCTCATAGTGTCGTAATATTCACGATACGTTTTATTTTTCTTACGGCCCCTGATAATCACGCGCTTCGCTAAAAATAAAATTCACCGTGCGCGTCTTTAAACGTAGACTGGAACATTGTACCACTAGAGACTATAGAACAATAACTACTCATTCCTCTCTGAGAAGATTAGGGGCATCAGCGAATTATTGAACTATTTCCACATCTAAATTCCTTTAAGGTCACTCACCCCGCAAAAGTCATCAGGTCACGCTGGCCCTTTCGGCTTCAGCTTGCCATTATAGAACGAGGAGGCGACGGATATGTAAAGGTTTATTTAACATTTATAGTACATAGTTTTAAGTTTGGATGCAAGCTAACGCTGGTACAAATTTAAAAAAAAACTAAATATATTACACATTACACGTCTTTAAAGCCCTATGTTCTTGTGAATGTAATTTAGGAGCAAAATTAATATGAACAATATTGATGCATTTGGGGCGTTCGTAGCCTGATACTCTTAGGCCGTTGCTCCACTGCTCCGGTTACACGTTAATTACCGATCCGATTTAGAAACTCACAACAGTACTAACGTGCTTCTCCACTACTCCGGCATCCGGTTTTTAACGATCCGATAACTTGCTAGATCGGAACGCGGTGTTTTATCGGTCCAAGTATATCCAAGAGGTTATAAATTATTATTCATAGGTTTATTTATTTATAGTTATATTATATCATTAAGTATTAGTGAACTTATAATTAAGTAGATTATAATATTTCGAGATAGACAATATAAAAAAAGTAATAAACTAGCCAGGCAATAAAATATTCAGAATTTAGAACGTTTTATTAATAAAATAAAGTATATGGGTTTTAGTTAACCCAGCAATGCCCAGCGTGTCCATATGGACACGCAGTAAGTAGAAAATTTAAGCGATGACTGTAGTCAGACTAACTGTTTTCTTATTTTGGTAATGCCATGTAACTACTATCAAAGTATCAAATGACATTTATTGTTAGCCCGAGTGAGTATTGAGTGTAAAATAAGGTTCTAGTTTTAGTTTGATTTTGATCTTTGGAAAAAACATGGAAGGCAGTGGAAAGTAAGTAATTTTTCTTATAAATTATTTTAAACGCTAACTGCTTTTTGCATAGGATTGTGGTCAATAGTGTTATCTGACGTTTGAAATGTTAACCTAAGTAAAAACATTGTTTCGATCGACTTTTAGAACAAATTTGTTCGCGTGTCCATATGGACACGCTAAGCACTTGAATGAGCTGACATTACTTTGCTTCCGCTTTCTTGTTATCAGGTATATGGATTATGGAATATTCAAAAGCCAAAGAACATTGATTGATATTTTGAATGCCTCTTCACAAGTCTGAAGTTGCTCAATTATCTTCGATAAGGCTATGGCTATGGCGCGACAAGTTCCGTACGTGAAAATCGTTTGAGAAAATGCCCGAAGCTCACCACAAACAAGCAAATAAAAAAGAGAAATGAGAGTATTATGAGTCAGCGATAAGCAAAGAAGATGGCGTATAGTGTTTATTGCTTCTAGTAATCTGGGGGTACCCATAAGTACTGTGAAGCGTTATTCATAGAAAGATAAACGAATGTACCTACAGGTCCCACGTCCTCATCTTTTTGGTAAATATAATCGGTTCATGGGAGGCGTCGATCGTTTTGACGAGAATATAAATATGTATCGAATACACATAAGAAGCAAAAAATGGTATTGGGCCCTATTCAGCTGGAGGCTGGGTACTTGCATTCACAACGCTTGGCAACTACAATGGAAAGCAGGTGCTAAAGTGGCACAGCTTGATTTCAGAAGGGAGATTGTGTTACATTATTAGAGCAAATATAACTCTATGCCCAAAGGGCTAGGGAGATCTAGTACTTCTAGTTCAGCGATAGGGAACACTTCGCGCTTTGACAAAATGAAACATTTTGTTACTAAAACAGAAAAAAGAGGAGATGTGTGAGTCCGTACTGCAAGACTAAATCTTCTGCAGTTCGAAAAGCTTGCTGCAAATGTACTGTTTGCCTTTGCGTCGACTAATTTAGGGATTACCACAAAAACAACTAAGTCCTTTCTTGTTTTTTTCTTTTTCTATTTGTTATTTAAATTAGTGAAGATATAATTTAATTTGTACACCTTAACGCTTAGCGTGTCCATATGGACACGTTTAATTTTTCGCAAAATAAACAACTTTTTTTTAAAACAACTTGTTTTTCTCTTTATTAATGTTATTTTAAGTTAGGTTATTGCATCAAATACAAAAATAATAATTTAAAAAGAAACTGGGCATTGCTGGGTTAATATCAGTGTTGCATGATAAATATACAAGTATTTTTTTAATGACTCATTCCGGCTTCCGACGCCGGACCGGAGCAGTGCTGAAAGGGCCTTAGCGTTTGAATAATTGCCACATATTTTTTCTAGTTATTCTAGTTGAAAAATCACTTTCCACAAGGTCACGTATCTACTACTATACAAAGCTACTACAAGAAAATTAGTGAATTTATTTCATTTCCCAGGAAAATAACTTTTATATCTTGACGGCCCTGAAGTAACTACATCTTCATTGTACATGTATAATTTTATGAAACGCAATGCTGTAATTAGAAAGTTGTTCAAAGTTTATTTAAAGGAGGTAATTCAACAAACGGCCACAAGTCCGTTTAACTTGTTACACCCGTCATCGTATCTATGTTTTTATCTCAGAACGCCTCAAAATCACCTAATTAAACTCTAAACTTTAGGCAAATGAATAAAAGTCAATAAAAAGAAAGACGATTAATATTTTACCTATGTAGCGAGTAGGATATGACAAGTTCGTTTTGTTAATTCGCGTAGCTTGGGACCTGAGATAGTAAACTTTATCAATTGCGAGGTAAGCAGTAGAACACGGAAAATAATCCAGGCCGCCTTGCACATTAGCACCTTCACACAAAGTCCTGAAGCAGTAGGCATCGCTATAAATAGCCAGTTTCAAAATACGACTCGCTTTTTGCCAATTGTGTCAGGAAGCACGAATTTATCTCGAAGTAAGAGTTCATCTTGAAATAGAAATTAATTAAATCGCTAGTTTGTATCGGTTGAAAATAAAACATAAAAGGAAGAACATACCTTGTTGGCTGAATTTTGACCTATTTTAAATGTTTGATAATTGAGAGTTAGTAGCGCCACAAAGCCAGTAAATAAAACACAGTAACACAGTCTCCTACCGGGCTCTTGGTGCTGCAGGTCGTGGGTGTGGCCGTGAGGTACGGAGGCCGAGGATGACGAACCGGGCTCGGCACCTGCACATGACATCCATCGAGAACATTGACAATCGAACAAAACCTCGACACACCTACTAAAAGTATGTTGCTCAATGATTTATAAGCTACAATAAATCGCAAATATAAAACAAAAGATACATATATACTACGAGTATGGATAGGCTATGATAAAAATACATTACGTTTGAAGTGAAGCCAAAATATTTCGGCAGAAAGAAATCGCTCGGATTTGTTGTGTTCGAAAGCATCAATAGTTTTCTCGTTTGATCGATATTAACCGTAACTTAAGTGGTTTAATCGACCGAGAGTGCGTACTGAGAGAAATTCTCACTTCGTCCTACTTGTTGCTCCACGTTTTTCCTTTCTTCTTAAGATAATTATATTCCTACCGTTCCTCGACTACGAAAATCAAGCAGAATTTCTAAGTGTATATATCAATAGACAACTCGTGTATCGAGATGGTTCTTGTCGTCATCAAATTAAATAAATATTAATAATTTTGGAGTAATTACATCCACAACAATCTGTGGTTATCATCTCGTACAGGTGAGCGAATGATTGGCAAATAGCCAAACACAACTTTGGTGTGCGCCCACGCTGCCTAATAATCAACAACAAAAACACATGTAAATATATATGTATATGGATAATAATATATGTAGTGACTTATAATTAATAGAAGCCCACCTTTCTTAGACGCAGTGCGGAGAGCTAAAGCCTCGACCAAAAGCCTCTGGTTAACTCCACATAGATTTGCAGTCAGCTTTTCGCATTTCCGATGGCAGTTTACATCACAATCTAAAACAAACAAGGATAATATTTGCTGCTAGGAGGAGTCTACCCCCTATAGGTGTGCGTTAAAAGCCATGCAAAAGCGTGCTGTCGTTGAAAAGTTATTTACAACGCTTACTCTTATTTCTATTTTATATACTGATCTTTACCTTTTCGGACAAAGCTGAATGCCGAAGGAGACCCTGGAGCCGAAGAATCAAATCCAGAATCATTGGAACCAGTTGAAGTTCTGCCGTCAGCGTTATTTACACACGCACTAGAGTCTGTTGAGCTGTCACTCGTCTCATCGTCCTCTTCTTCAGACGACTCAGTCGATGAAGATGTTTCTGAAGAAGTAGAGGAATAGAGGACTTGCGGGGCTTTCTTTTGAAGTGGCCGAGGTGTTGCTATTAGGGGTTTCGGCGCAGGAACGTTTTTAACCGGCTTTTTATTAGCAAACAGTTGATGGGCGTTGACGTCTGAAATCGGTTTCTTGACGCTATTCAGCTTTGTTGGCATTGTGAGTTCAGCTTCAACCTTAGCAATATCGCATTTCGCCGATTCTCTTTTAACAACACTCGGAATGTCTACACTAAAACTGAAAGGACCACCCTCTAAGACCTCATGCCTATCTGAAATTAACTGACTATTATCACTTTTATCAACACAGGCTTCTTCAGATTTATTTTGTGTTAAAGAACAAACTTCTTTATCGATTATTGAATGAGTACATAACGGAGCATCACTTTTAAATGCGCTTGACACTAAATCTTGTGTAATATCTTCTTTAAAACATGTTTTATTTAGGGAACCATTTGTACTTAAATTAAATTCCTTTGATTCATTTGAAATAGTATTACATGAACTATAATCATGAGCCTCTGTGTCATTGTTTTTTAAACTAACTTCAATGGATTGATTCTTGTCTTCAGGTTCTATTGTTACGGGGATGATTTTTTGTACGTCTTGCTCTCTTGGATTTTTATTAATTGATGACGTTATTGTCATATCATTGTCTTTTATTATTAATTGATTTTTGTTGTGACACTCTGATGCGTTTGATGGTTGTTGCTCTATATTAATGAATTCATTATTTTCTTTGACTTTTTTTAACTTTGTATTTTTGGTATTTTTTGTGTCTGGTTCTGTTGTACTAACATAACATTGTGACATCTTTTGTGCTACTTGTTTATTATCTAATTCACCTTCTTCTTCGGTACACCAAAACATTGATCGCTTATTTTGCTCATTATTTTCGTCAATTTCTTTTTTTCTGTTAATTAAATAAATTGTCTCTCGTTTACCCAGTTTTCCCCAAAAGTTTACATCTTCCGATTCTTGTGACACTGTTTCTTCTAGACTTGACGTTGACATTTTAGGCTTTACTTTAACGCTTTTTCGATGTTTACTTTCAATTGATTTAGTTTGAATTTCCTTCAAGTCATTTAATGTGTTACTATCTTCTATAGAACTGCTATAAATAACTTCTTTTCTCTTATTTAATGGTTTTTCTTCTACTGTGACATCTTCTACTATAAATTTTAAGGGACTCGGCGGCGTCGATATGTCTACACTAGAGGTTATTTTTTGTTTTATTTTCGGTTTACTTTTTATATTTTTAACATTATATGTTTTCAATGAAGTTTTTATTTCATCGATGGCTAGGTTTTCATTACGAATCTGCTGTAATTCTGATATTCGATCCAATCTACGAATGTTATCCCCCGAAGTAGATTTTCTTAAACTTTTCCTTTTAGTCACCGGATTCGACATAAAACAATGAACTGATTTTGTTGTTTTTAGAGGATTTGGTTGGTCAGCGAGTTTTCTTTTTCTTTGGTCGACATCTTCACATTTTTCACCAGTTTCAGTGGAAATTTTACTTAAATCTAAAGTTGCAGTGCTCAAATTCTCTCTCCTAATTAATGAATCTAATAACGAAGCTTGCTCTGCCAATTGTTCCATAGAACAGCGTCTATTGGTTAATTTACTTTTATCTATAGTTGCAATATTTTCTGACGGAGGCATAACATCTTTTATTTTTATATTTTCATCGCGATTTTCAATTTTAATATTTTCTAAATCTTCATCATCCTTATTTTTTAGAGTAAATTTTTCCACTAACATTTCACCTATAGTTTTCTTATCTTTTTTATTTTTATACGTCAAATCATCAGCAAGTCGCTGTCTCCATTTTAGTCCTGGTTTATTACTACTATCATCTGTATTATTGAGCTCATGACTTTTACACTTTTCATCAGAAACACATTGAACAGGCTGACGTGGCGAGTCTCTATCTTTTCTCTTAATTGTGTGTAATCTAACGACCGGCCGATCTCGTTTTATTGTTGATCTTTGCGGATGAGAACCCGGCGTCGAATCCACGCCTGTCTTAGGTTTTTCGCACATTTGCGATGATTCTTTGTTTCTTTCCGACGTAGGGCTCCAGCGCGACGATCCCGTACTCATAGACTGCATCGATATGGATCTATTTCGGTATTTGTCACGAGAAACATCAATGTCTGCAGTGTTTATATTTATGGGTCGGGATGAATAACTAGTTGGAATAGATATGTGTGATGTATATGATCTTGGGACTTGGGTTCTTCTAGGACTATTGATTCTAACCGGGCTCGATGTACCTTTTTCCGCAATAGTGCCAAGTATTGGAGAGTAATTCCTACCGAGCCACCTCGACGATAACGTCCTGGTATATGGGGCCAAAGATGAGTGATTACTATAACTGCCTCCGGGATTCAAATAGGACGCACTGTAAGACGTTCCGTAAGGTGAGCCGCCGTAGCCAGTGCCGTAGGGCACACCGGAGTATGAAGGGGTTCCACTGTAATACATATTCGAAATATGTTCGGAAAAAAGCGGCATCGTATCACTTTAAACAGCGAGCGCGAAGCTCGGTTCACCGTATGAACGCGCGCCGCAGACTGGCAGCGGCGGGCGACGCTCGCACTTTCGTGCTCCGCCCACTGCCAACTGATTGATGGATGAGAATTTTATGACACTAATAGATTTTTCAGACAATAATATCTCTTCCAATGTTTCTTAGCACAATATGATTCATCCACAATAAGGTACCTAACCTGCGATTGTATCTTTTTTGACACATATACGTAATAAATACAATAAATCATTTTATAAATACACATATCTATACTTACCTTATAAAGATAAACGAGTACTTTTCTATGTTTGTTACGAATAAACTCGAAAACTACTTACACGAATTCACTGATTTATAAAGCACAATCAGCGAATATCATACATAGGTGATTTAACATTGCGCTGCTAATGTTTGTATCGGAGCATCGATGCAATAAATAAATTTTGCAAAAACTTATTCATAATATTATATATTATATTGCGCCTACTATCCTCACATGCAAGAATACATCTTGTATTTCCTACCAATTAACTAATAGTAAAATGTAGAGTTCCTCATTATTAGTGGCTTCGCATCAAGCTGGTAATAAATATTCCGTGGTGCGTACCTTGGCACTTTAGTTGATGCGTGAAAAAAGGGGCGAGAAGAGCTCCGCAGTGGTCGCAGAAGGTTGGTGACATGAACTGATGCGGACGAAATCGGTGCGGCACGTCCACTTTGAACCTTTCGCGTAGGAACTGTGTACGTGATGATCAAACATAAATTCTCTTATAAATATTTTAAAAACAACAAGCCATAAAATTTAATTTACAATCGAACGCGTGATAAAGTTTCCCCTGTGAGTACGGTGTTTAACTATATAATATATAATCTATACTGTATAATGATATAGCATTATTTAGGATGTTGTGAACTTTAATATATAAATAGCAATTAAGGGAATTTTTGATTTGCTTTCTTAAAACGTCAGGCGCAAAAAATTTGAGAACAAATAAATAAAAGAATTAGACAAATCACAAGGAATCGGTACTGTTAGTATTACTTTACGTTTTAATTATTATAAAATTATTAAAAAAAAATAGCCATATCAATCACATAGTTATTTACCACGGTGGCATCGGAGTGCGCAGAGGAGCCGGGGCATTTTCCCAGCAGCTTGTCGTGGCATCTTTTGTGCACAGCCGTTTGACAGACCACGCAGCGATAGCCTTGTTTCCCGAAGCCCCAGAGGAACTCCTTGCAGAAAGCGCAGAACGTCGGCTGCCTGAAGAATTTCGCCACAAACCGGTGCCCGTGCACTTCGTGGATTCTGGACAAAGCGATGTTCGGGCAGATATTCATTAAGTCCTCTTTAGTTCTTATTATAACACTAACATCTAAAACATCGATCGCGAAGCTTAATAGCTATGATGGACAAGGTTCCCGAGTCATTGAAAATATATGTGGTAAGCTAAACTTACTTATGGTGTTTGATGGCACCGCGTCGCTGCGTGATGCGCTTGCCGCGAGACTGGCGCGCCTCTTCATAACCGCCGACAGACCGACTCGCACCCACCCACTAAAAGTTCATTATGAAATTAAAAAAAAATCTAATTAACGTCACTTGTGATAGTGTGTGTGCAGGACATAATACGTCATAGTAATGATACTACCATGTACAACAATCTTTCAGAGATTTATTTTCATTAGGGTAATTATCAAAACAATCTATGCAAGATAGAATTAGGTGGTAGGTGCAATGATTCATGTATTACATGAATAAAGTCTAGTAGTTGTAGTGACGGGCGATAGATAAAGTTTCAAGACATTTGTAGACAGATTTTTCTATCTGTTTTACTATGATTTGTTTAAGCCGAAAACGATTTTCTTTAAGAAAGTAAAAGGTAATTTAAATACCTCTAAACTCTTTTGTACATCAACTACTTAAAAGCGTATCTATGTTCATCATAGGCCTAATGATCATGGTCATGTCATAGGTAATCGTGAACGATTCTCCTATTAAAAATAAACTTACTTGTTTAGATTGTTCACCGCTTCTGATAAATTAAATTATTAAGGTGTAATACATACCTAACCCTTACAACTAACCTTCGAGTATGATCAATATTTCGCAAAGCATAACGAAATGCATACTTGTATGAATCATAGCAATGACTGATGGATGAAACCCTTTGCGCCATCTTTAAAAACAGCAAGCAGTCAGCAGACTGGCAAACGTACCCGAAAGAATGAAGCCATATTTCGATTTTGAGATTCCTTGACACATCGCCAATAGTGCCGGGGTGATCATCTACACCATTTCTACCACAATTAGACGCAACTGCAGCTCTTTACTGCTGAAGGGACTGAACAATATTCGCAATCTCACAAGTTCGCGTTCAAGGTCTTTGCGAGAATTCTTTGGCATGTGCTTGCTCGTGAAAATCTTTTTGGGCAACGAACGAGCTCAATTGATGAATGTACTGTGTCATAACGCGAGCGTGCTTCTTTACTGATGCGTAGGATGATTCATCAAAATGAAAAAGGGAGGGTTTGAAAAAAAGGGCCTTCATTTCAGGATTTCTTTATTGACGAAGCATTAGCATAAGCACATCTGCAGACATAGCTTGGATTAGGTACTCTTCGCTGATAGCTTATCGTTGTATGCAGATCGCTAAGAAACGTGAAATATTTAAGGCGTGTACGGTTAGAGCTATTTATAGCCATGCATTTACTTATACACTTTGCCTCTCCATCTTCGTCCTTGCTCGTAAAAACGATTTGTTTTTATGCAATGGAAATACTTTTTATAAGTAGACAAGCTATTTTTACTAGATTTTTAACGCTAGACAATCGTTGTGTAAACGACGTACGAATGTCTGACCATATACTTACGTTGTCGTGCAATCGCTGATAGGCGAGCGGGCGAGGGCGAGCGGGCGCTGGCGGAGGCCGGCGACGCGCCCCCCCGCCCGTGAATATCATCGGCCACACTGCATCAGTGTCGCTTCACCACCCACTCGATCCTCGATGACCACCGCCAGGTACGGAAGGTACCCAGGTATCTCTGAAGGCGTCGTGTACACCTAATATCACTGAATAAGCTTCGGAATGTCAATGTTTCGTGGAGTTCCAGGCTCACAACTTTCGTAGCTTTGTCCAGGAGCGTCTCGAGACGGCGGTCGGCAATGCAAACAACACTGCGCACCTCCGGCGGCCGTACGTATTTATAAACGAAATTCCTCGCACGCTATTCGCGGCCGGATACAACTTTTTACACGGCTTGGAGCACTTACGACGCCGGGAGCACTGAACAAGCGCCGCCACGACCCGGTCTGCCCGACTCCGTGACTCAGCCGGCGCACTTTATCTTTATACATTCACCGAAATCCATATTTACAAGAATTACACGCTGCGGCTGGAGGCGAATTAATGGTGTTTTTAATCTTACGTTTATTGCTACGTAGAGACCGACAATTGCCGAAGCGACGTCGGCCAAGTGTTTTGAAATCGTTCACGACTCGACGGCCGCGAGAAAGACATCAAAGCGTTTATGGAATTAAAATTAGAACGGGGCTCTTAGAAACGAAACGAAACTGAACGAATTGTGAAATATAAAAACCCTTTCAACAAAAAACAGACGCAAACGCAGGCGAGCTAGATCTAAAATCTAAATTAAGTTAAAGTCGGTCGAAACCCACTTTATCTAAACCAAATAATAGACACGAGAGGTTTTTAAATAGTATTTTAATTTTTTTTGTCAAAACAAAAGAATGTACACAGTATTTGGTGTATAGCTTTCGAAAACATGACACAGCAAAGATTGGAATGATTTAGAAAAAAAATTTAAAACTCGTCATAGTAAATGTTATATTTGACAAAGTTCATACAGAATAGCAAATACGTACATTTTCAAATATCGGATCTCCTAATAATAAACATTACGCTAATTGTCATCACCTATGTACTTCGTAAACAGTCACTTCACGTCACTCACTCTCACTCACTGCACGGACACGTCGCGACAAGGTCTCTTAGGCGAAGTCCCCTCCTCCGACCCTTCTCTCCTCTTCAGCGACGCGGATTCCTTTTCTTCATCCGACGGTTCCTGGCTTTCACCCTCGGGATTCGTCGTCTCGGGGGCGTCCCGGAGTCTGTCCGGGCAGGGTCCGCTCACTCCGTCGGCGGCGGCTCGCTTCATCCTCGTCACGCGCGTCTGCAGCGCCCTGTGCAGCTGGCCGATGTCACCCGGCGCTCCCTGCAACGCGACTCTCCATCACGCACCGACCACCACAGAGATTCAGGTGACACAATGTACACTTATGAAAGTCAAAAGAGGTGACTCACCATGATGAGGAACAGTTTGACCTGCAGCTGCGCGTCGGCGGCGGTGATGCGCAGAGACTTGGCGCCGGCCAGCTCCAGCACCATGTCGGGCCACAGCAGCGTGTTGAGCGCCACCCGCAAGGAGCCTGCCACTCGAGCCACGAGACGGGCGCCGCCGCCTGCGCCGTCGTTTAGCCGCAGCACGCCGCGGCCGCGCTCGCGCCACCCGCCCGCCTCCCACGCGAACAGCCGGCACGTCATCTGCAGCACGTTGGTCTCGCCCTCTTCGCCCGTGGTGGTGCAGTTGGAGGTGGGGGGCGGGGGCCGGGCGTGCGACCGCTCGTACTCCGCGGCCGCCGCGGCCAAACTCTCCGATCTGCCCTCGCCGGGCCCGGGGTCCTCCTGAAGTATCACGATTCAATTCGTACTCGCGTAATGCGAGACATTGTGGCTGTATCTCTTCAAAAGTCAAGCAATTTTACCGTACCTGATGATTTTCTTTGACGGTGGCCGCGGCGCTCGAAAACAATAGTTCAGGTGCTCCATTGGTGGAAGTGTGATTGTCTTGACTTTCTCCATCGTTAAGGGCTTCTTTCATGACGACTCTCTCGCTTAAATTCTGGCCGAAAACAAAACCTGCCGAAGGTGTGGAAGCGGAAGATACGCGTGCGGTTACGGCGGTATTAGTCTTGGGAGTGACATTAGTATTTCCGAGTGGGACAAATTTAGGTCTTTCGTCTTCGTCGTCGTTACTATCTTGTGTACTAGCCGCTGCCTCTCCATGAATTTTCTTATCCACATTTAGCTCTTCCGTAGTTATTTTGGCAAATAGATTACATGTCGGTTTTAGTTGAGGTGGGCGTAACACTGATCCTACAATAACCCAAATATATTTTAAATATCACTTCTTATTATTTCATAATAAAAACAGTACAGATAAAACAATAATATAAAAATATTTAAAACCTTAGATACAAACTGATTAATACAACAAGTGTACAACAGAAACATTGTTTTATAAATTATTTTTAATTAAGTTTTATATTTATATCGGTATCAATAGATTGAACTATGGAGGAAGATTTCCACATTAAGTTTTCATTTGATTAACATATCTAGTTTATTAATCAAACTAAATGTAGCATGGCAGATTATAATATGGACCTATCAAGCACTCACAGACTGTATGTTCGAAATGGTATGTTAAGAGAAGGAATTGGCAAATCCTACATGAGTAAAGCCCAAGAACTATCCACCTCTAGCAATCACCGATACCACAAAATTAATTCAATCAAAAACTATTTTAGCAATTTTATTTATTATCAACATTATCTATTACTTAAATGTGGATATAAACATGTTATAAAAAAAATTAAGACTCACATTTCCAATTCCAATCAATATGAACCTTAGAATTTTTAAATGTCAAGATCTCACAAAGTAGAAATTACTGCATGTCGAGATTTTACATAAAGAATTTTATTAAATGTACCAAAAGAGATTCTGTAAAATAATTAGCACATCCAAATCTATTTCTAATGGACTGTCAAGTCAATTCATTCATTCAAAAGTACCTACCCAATTGATTAGTGCCCTTATTAGAACAACTTGGTAATCCAGATGAACCAAAACCACCTAATTTAGGTTTTGCCAAAACGATTCGCGACGGAGAGCCATTGTAAAGATCTTCGGTTTGTTTTCCTGCAAGCCAGATATTGGATTTATAGTAGAATTGTTTACCAGTAATTTTCTAAACGCAAATTATCTATACATTTTATAATCCGTACGGACCAGAAGGAAACACAGTCATATTTATACATTACTATTTATAAAGTTTTTAAATTACACATATCGCAAATTTACGTAAATCTTCTTTATATCGCTGGTAAATAATAATTGCAAATAGAAGTGTGTGAGCCGAAAAAAAGAAAAACAAAAAAGTAGACGACTTAGAATGCATTGTCAAAAAGTAGAGTGGTTAAGTATTATTGGAAAAACTTAATTATAAACATAGATGCAAATATGTTCTATATATTAATGAATATTTATGGAACTGAAACTTATAACGAGAAACAATTGTATTACGAAAATTATTTATACCTTGCTTTGTATCTGCCATTATCGCACTTCCTATATCCAAAGAGCACAAATTACAATCACAGTATGCACAGACTAGGAAGAATACAACAACCCCTAAGACCTGCGACAAAGTTGCTTTATTATTGTGAACACCAAACAAATTTCTTTGGGAATGAGAGAAGCATGAGAAAATGACAATTAATTCGTTTACATTGCCTAGTTTTAGGTCACTCTTGTCACAGTGATTTTATCTCAAGCCATATTAAAGACACAAAATCGACCAACTTTCTGAATTTGTAAAATTTTCTGTAATGAATACAGAATAAGATTAAAGTAAAGATAAATAATTATTTATTTAAAAGAAGCAGTTAAGTGGCAACATTGTACTTTTAAGTTTTAAATGCGAGAGAGAGCGTATTTACTGAAAGTTTGAATAACATCTTGTCATCATAATTAATTAATAAGAAATGTATACGATTGACATACCTAATCTGATGACATGGCATTAAACATCACAATTTGATAAATGGATTTACGACCAACAAGTAAAAAAGAATATGAGTATGGATGAGGTGTCACATCCTCCCCAAAGGGCAAAGATTAGTTATATTAAACTACGTTTAAAGACAAATAGCAAGGTGTCCAATCTTACTTTTTACAAGGTTCTATGCTTTAGTTCTTGGTCTTAGAACTTGAGACAAAATCACTTTTCGATAGGCGTGGCCCACTATATAATACTCAACGAATTTTTATATGCATGTGAATGACATAAATATCTCAAGCTTTGCGCGTGACCATTTTCATACAAATTCGTTTAGCGTTACTGTCACGTCTGTCAAAGTGATTGTACTTCCAGCCTAGGATTAACTCAAATTACGCTACATTTTCGTGACAATCACTGGTTGTTTGTTGTTTTTTCAATAATTATTGACCACGTGACAATATTATGTGTCAGTGTACTTACTGCTACCAAGTACCAAAACGTTTATTAAGTGAGTTGACTCAAGCTGTCGCAGAACAGTGAGTTAGCGCAAAAGCGCCGTGAACGTGTTAATTAATGATATAACATTTGTTTAGTATTAGATAATTATTATTAAATTGTTAGAATAGAATAAAATAGTAGAAGCCTAAAACAGTGTGGAAACTTCATACTTTTATTATCTCCTTTACTTAATGGAATAAATTATTATCAAACGAAACAAAGTTATTTAATCTGAGATTCTACTACTCTATAACTTAGCGCGATAAATTACACGCCTCTAATAACCAACAAGCTAAACCTATTTAATCATGCTTTTTTCGTTAAATATGTGTGAAGCTATATAAAAGACATAATTGTGTTCTGTAAAGTGAAAACTACACTGAATCAGTCTTTATTCACTGAATTTTAAAACTATTTTATTGTTGCTGGTAAGTTACCTTTTGTCTCATTCATGTCACATATTTTTTGAATACTAGATGTACACCTACAAACAAAAACTTAGTAAACTACATATTTCATGTAGTATGCAAAAAATCGTTTGGTATCACAATCTAAAGCAATGCAATTTTGCAACTACATTGTTGCACATGTTAACTAGTAGCTGTACAAACCTATGGTGTTATTCATAAACATTATAACCTTTAAGCCAAGTAAAATAATGTTTTGTCACATTTATTTGCATACTGACAAGAATGACATATCAATCAATAGCCATTAAAGGCTATTATAGCATATTTAAAAAATAAGGAGGATAAAATTTTAATCTTAAAATTAAAACTAAGATTCATTAGAAGCTATAGCTTATATAGGTCGAAATCCAATATATTTTGACATGCTTAGCATTAGGTCTGACTCTGAATGTTTCCCTAAGAATTAATTTTAAGAATGTCAACTGTGATCTTTACACACAGCCTTATTGTTTTGCCTTAATCTTGCATTAATATTGCATTAGAAAAATATGATTCATACTAAATCTACTGAAAGTTAAATCACTAAGAAATGTATGGGGCAGTTATGATTGTAAAAATTTTAAGAGTTAGCAAAAACCTTTGTCTCACATCATGTCTGCTATCATGACACCATAATAGGATAGTTGCAGGCAGTTGGTGACAAAGAGCCCTACTAGTTTCCTGTACAATATCTAAAGTAAACTAGTTCCACAAAAAACATTTTTTTCACACAAAGTAATAACTGTTTTGCTTAGTCATCTTTATATTATAGAAAAACAAACAAGCTTGTAATGCCTCGCCTTGCTTTTTTCTTGTAGTGAAAATGGTCATAACTGTAGATTCCAGATGATCACTTCAATTGTAAGTGATTCAATATGGAATTTGGCAATATTATTGTTTTATTCAATATATTCTAATACAAACTATTGACAAACATGATAGCCTGCTTGTTTATAGAAGGTTTAATATTGCATTTGAGTAAAAAGATTTATTTCAGTTTTAGTAAACTTCATAATTTTGATTAGTAATATTTTTGTAACAGTTATGTTATGTTGACATCAGCCCTAAAGTTTTCAAGAGTTTGTTGGTAAGCAACAACAAGAAAAAGTACTTCCTTCAGTAAAGCAATCACATAAAATAATAAATTGATGAAATAACACAGTTAGAGTTGCATTGATGAAATAACATAGGTAGTTTTTCCAGATAACATGGAGAAAGAAGATGAGGCTCGACGAGGCAACTTACTTGATGATATGCCACCTATTAACTGTGATGTCATGATAGACTCTGTCTATGGCAGCAGCAAGGACATTGGCGATACAACCTTCTGTTTAGGAAATTACATACCAGACTTTATGAAGGTAAAGGGCTGAGCCCTGATACTGTTGTAAGGTATAAAATAAGGACTGTCATATTTATTTAATCTGGTGACAGGTGTAAAAACCAATAAGGTTTGTATTATTTGTCAGTTAGGTATTTATAAATCGAAAAATCACATCAACATCATCACGGCGTCATTCCTATGTGCACATAAATAACAATAATTTTTTTTACCAATATTTATATATATTATGTTGAATGGATATTCTTACATAACACTTTACCTTTTTGTCCATATTACTAATACATACATACTATGTTTTAGCTTTACTAAAGAATAGACCTGTCGCGGTACAAATGTGTTATCATACCATGCAAGCTGTAATGACTCGGCAAATCCTCAAGGTTATGAAAATGTGCACAATTATTCATTATATAATGTTAATTGCAAAGAATTATGAAATGAATATGGGACCACTAAAGACGTCGCAAGTGGTTACTTTTCTTCGTAAGCGGAAACAATATAGACGTAGCCGTCGTTCCCTCAGATGCTGTTCACGATGCGGTCTCACCACATGTTGACGGATGTGGTCCTGGAGGTGGGCAACGAGCTGTTCCACGTGCACAAGGTGGTGCTGGCCGCCGGCAGCCCCTACTTCAAGGTAAACTATATTTATAATGCGTTTGTCGATTCAGGTTACGTCATTACGAACGATGCGTGTAATTTTAACGGGAAGTTAAATATTTCCTCGTTTAAACTTAAGACATTCGAAAGAGTGTGTATAAAAGAGAGCAGTCCGACAGGCGATGTTCACGAGCGGGCTGAAGGAGTGCGAGATGTCGCGAGTGCGGCTGCAGGGCGTTTGTCCGTCCGCCATGGCCTGGCTCGTGTACTTCATGTACACGGGCAAGGTGCGCATCACGGAGGTCACCGTCTGCCAACTGCTGCCCGCCGCCACCATGTTCCAGGTACGCACTACCGGTCTGCTCATGCCGCTAAACATTTCACTCGCCTTCCATTTAACACATTTCATAATTTCGGGTTCCGCCGGAGGAGATGCTTTTGCGGAAGAGTGACGGACGGAGTGGTGTAGAGGGACGTTATATTGCAGTCGTGTGCCGCAGATCTCGAATGTCATAGACGCGTGCTGCGCCTTCCTAGAGAGGCAGCTGGACCCTCTCAACGCCATCGGCATCGCCAACTTCGCCGAGCAGCACGGCTGCGTCGAGCTCAAGCAGAAGGCCAACCAGTTCATCGAGAGAAACTTTATACAGGTGAGTGCCGTCGGTCATCTTACTCGACTTAATTATAAATAAGATATCTCTACATATGTAAAAGTAATGGGACTTTGAAGTTGCGCTTGCGATTTAACAAATTCTTTACACGTAGCGTTAGGCCAATGCTGTCACGCAAGTGACGAGGGAGGGAGCGAGAGACGGGACTCGGCACGCATCTGTGTGTATGTCTCACGTTTAATCTAAAAGCGACGATTTCACTATTTTGATTTCGATCGGAGCATCAAGCTCGTCATCGACGGAGCGTGTTCCGACCCTGTATATTCTGCATATCAATGATATGTTGCATCTTAGCAACGTTCATTGCTATGGGGACGACAGCACTGGGGATACTGTTTACACTGGCCGGACATGTATTTCTCGGGTATTTGTCGATGAGTACCGGAACAAGTTCCGTCTGATGTCGAAACTCTGCTACGTGGAGTCTGCGACTGGGGTAGACTAAATCTAGTCCAATTTAACCCGAAGAAGACACAAGTTTACGCGTTTGATTTAAAAAAATCCCTTTCTTGCTACTCAGTTTTTGCCGTGCACTATGTGTTGTACGTTCCACTATGTGGAACCAGCTGCCCACTGAAGTATTTCCGAACCAGTTTGACTTAAGGTCCTTCAAGAAAATAGCGTACCAATTCTTAAAAGGCCGGCAACGCACTCGCGAGCCTTCTAGCAATGTGAGTGTCCATGGGCGAGGTATAACTCTTAACATCAGATGAGACTCCTGCCTGTTTGCCTACTATTACCTAAAAAATATATATTATCCAAAAAATTTAGACAACCAAACTCTACAATTTTGTAACATTATTAATATACTTAATAATTTCATAATATAATTTTGGCAGGTTTGCCAAGAGGAAGAATTCCTACAACTGACGGCGCCAGAGATAATAAATCTCATCAGAAAAGATGAACTGAACGTCAGAGAAGAACGGGAAGTATACAACGCCGTATTGAATTGGGTTAGTGCTGATCTTGTATTCGACGTCCCTATATGTCAATCAATTGGCCATTGCCAACATTGTCGCCCAAAAGTACAATTATTTCTATCTTTGTTTTGCCCGTTTGCCCCTTATCTTTCCTATGCTACACCACGGAAACTAAAGACGTTATTTAACAAAATATTATGTCTACGTTTGCTGATAAAAAACTGACAGTACCTAGTCCTGATTGTGTATATTCCCTTTCTGAAAACAGAAAAGAAAACCCATAAATAGACCCAAATTCTCTATCCACGTGTAATATGTGACAACTTACGACAATTTAAACATAAGTTTAACTAACAATAATTAATTGAACTGGGATAATGCAACATTTTCTTTAATATTATGTAGTTCATGCAAATAAGAACAAAGTTTCGTGAATGACATCTCGTCATTATAATCACCAGTTCGTCATCTAACTGACCCTGACAAACGTATACGAACGAGCGTGTATTAGGAGAGTCATCACTCGAGAGCCAAATAGTTAGGCCTACTCTCGAAGGTCGACTATAGCGAAGAACGAATGGCTTAGAAACCGGGCATAAGAGTGCTCTCCCCACACGAATTCACGAAAGGTTTCAACAAAATTGCCTATGAAATTTCGACTCATTCCGTAGCCACGAGTCTTTAAAATTTATCTCTCGACCCTGACCGTATCATTGTCATTGCGTTATCGGAATGACGTCGACGATACTATGACTCGCGAATTACGGCGTCCAATAACTCATTTGCAATTCGTGTATATTAGTTCAGGACCATATCTTTTGCTATGTTATTATGTATTATATATCGCCTTTTGTGGGTTATCATACGATAAGTTAATATACCTACAACTCAATCGGCAACGTCGGCCGTGCGACTCGCTCTGAGGTCGTAGGTTCGAATGCTGGAAATGAATGTGTCCCGTGGAGGCTTTTTTGTTTTAACTACCCCGAAAGGCAGCGTCGCCTTGTGCTTTCCGCTTTGAGGCTTTTGCCTGGTCGATTAATGGAGTGACACGTGCAATATGCGAGGACGGCAGACTACAGCCGACTTCTACTATTCGACTAAACTAATATTTGACATAGCTTATCCCGAAGGTCGACACAAAAGCTCGAGCCGTTAGATATTATAACTTTCTATCGCTCTCCTATTACTTTAATTACAACGGTCGCCGAAGTGCACAATAGTAGTATACCGTTCGGCGAAACAGGTGAAGTACGACGAGGAACGGCGTCACCCGCGCATGGAGCACATCCTGCAAGCGGTGCGCTGCCAGTTCCTGACGCCCAGCTTTCTCAAGGAGCAGATGACCACCTGCGCCGTCCTTCAGAAGGTGCCCGCCTGCCGAGAGTACCTCGCCAGGATATTCCAGGTCTCGAAACAATTCAATCTCACTCTATTCTAAGACGTAGGGTCGATCGACGCCTCGAAGCCGCCGACTGGCACTCGTTCGACGAAGCTTATGACGGTTTTCGCCTCGGCACCGCAGGATCTGACGCTCCACAAGAAGCCCGTGGTGAAAGAGAGACGACCGAACACGCCCCGCATCATCTACGTAGCGGGAGGCTACTTCCGCCATTCCATCGACACCTTCGAAGCCTACAACCTGGACGACAACTGCTGGAGCACGCTCCCTCGCCTCACCGTGCCTCGCTCGGGGCTCGGAGCCGCCTTCCTGAAGGTGCGTACTCGCTTCCGCTCGACGAATTGATATCCGACGCGTCGTCTAAGAGTCCTCTTCTGGTCCAGGGGATCTTCTACGCGGTGGGAGGCCGCAACACGTCGCCGGGCTCGTCGTACGACAGCGACTGGGTGGACGTGTACAACCCCGCCACCGAGCGATGGAGGCCGTGCAGCCCCATGGCCACGCCGAGACACAGGGTCAGTACACTTCGCGCAGGCCGCGACCTCGTCCGACGTCTCGCTTAAATCGTGCCTGTCCGCCAGGTGGGCGTGGCGGTGATGGACGGGCTGCTGTACGCCGTGGGAGGCTCCGCCGGCTCCGAGTACCACAAGTCCGTCGAACGGTAAGCGCCGAGGCCTTCGCGCCGCCCGCCCGCGCCCGGCGACTGACCCGATCCGATTGCAGGTACGACCCCGAGACGGACACGTGGACGTACGCGGCGGCGATGGGCTGCGCCCGGCTCGGGGTGGGCGTGGCCGTCGTGAATCGGCTGCTGTACGCCGTGGGCGGTTTCGACGGCGTGCGGCGCGTCCGCTCCGTCGAGTGCTACCACCCCGAGAACAACGTGTGGAGCGAGGTGGCGCCCATGGGCGTCGCCCGCAGCGGCGCCGGAGTGGCCGCCCTCGGCCAGCACGTGTACGTGGTGGGCGGCTACGACGGCGCGCAGCAGCTGGCCGCCGTGGAGCGCTACGACACGGAGCGCGACTCGTGGGAGACGGTGGCGCCCGTGCCGGTGGCGCGCTCGGCGCTGTCGCTCACCGTGCTGGACAACAAGCTCTACGCCATGGGTCCGTAGCTCCGCTCTTCTCCCCGGCCCCGTCCGTCTCCGCGCTGACGCCTCCTCTGTTCGCAGGCGGCTACGACGGCAACGCGTTCCTGGACATCGTGGAGGTGTACGACCCGGCCACGGACTCGTGGAAGAGCGGGCCGCCGCTGACGTCCGCGCGCTCGGGCCACGCGTCCGCCGTCTGCTACCAGCATCCGGCGCCCGCGGATGCGCACTCGCGCTCGTGACCGGAAGTTCCCGAACCCCCGATGAGCCACGACCGCCTCGCGCTAAAACGGTGATCGTCGACTCGTCCGGAAAGGACGGATCCGCGCGTGAAACGTTCGAGGTGACCGACGCAGGCGATTCGAGTTCACTCCATCACTTTTACACATATTTTTGTAGACACGGACTTCGGTCGGATCCTCGACAGAATTGCATTTCGTATAAATCTTAATTATAATAATATAATATGGCCGTGGACATCTAAGTCTTTATGGTTTAATTCGTGATACGATCGCTAATGTAATGTAATAATTATAAATTGTAATAAATAAAATTAAACAGTACGTATGTGTATATATGGCGAGGTGGATATTTTAATCATAAGTAATCGTGTCCTCGATGTACATAGGTAAGTTAAAATATGATTTTTATAAATAAATTGAGATTTACGAGGATTAAGTGTATTTTAATTTTAGATAAGTCACTCTTGATATACAACGACTCCGCCTCGATCACGGCGAGGAAGACCCGGAGGGGTTCGCATGGAGCGTCATGCGCCTGAAACACGAATTGCTCCTGAGCTATATTTGTATCATAATATAATAATATTGTCCAATACGTTACACAAACATTTGTCAACATTGTGTGGCCAAAAAAGAGAAACTATAAGAGAAATAGTTTTAAATTTTAATCAATATAATAATAATATTGTCCAATACGTTACACAAACATTTGTCAACATTGTGTGGCCAAAAAAGAGAAACAATAAGAGAAATAGTTTTAAATTTTAATCAGTATAATAATAATAATATTGTTACGAGCTAGGGGATCGGATAGAAACGCCGTAAATCTCTTCAAGGGTTTATTTTCAATTAAATCTATGAGGAATTTGTTACACTAAAAACTGGAAATTACGCACTAAAATTCACTAAATACACACACAAAATACTGTCACTATTTACGTTAATTACACGCACTTCACACAGTACTTAATCACTTGTCTTCACTATATTCGCACTTTTTCACTCCGGTGTTTATCGCTTGGTATCGCATTCAAAACTGAACTAACTGATCGCGTTTCGGCTCGCTTATATATCCCTGGGAATAGTCTTGCAAGTTCGAGAACTCTCTAGGCGGGAGCGCTATTGAGTAGCGATCGCACAATTCTAGAACGTGCGTGCTATCTCTCTCGCACATTGCTCCGTCCTTGTCTTACGGTGTTCTAGAGTGCTCGGTCTAGCTTCGAGAAGGTTCCGATCTTCCGTCTCTCTCTCGCATCATTCCGTCCTTGTCCCACACCTAGAAAATTCGTTCTAGACTATTCCTCCATCATAGGGGTATAACCAGGCCTGAAAACGCCTGAAAACGGGTTTCCTGAAAAGTGTATCACTCGACTGCACTTGTTCTGAAACGGCCTGAAAAAATGTTTCAGGCTCCTGAAAACTACGGTAACATTATGAGAATTACGAATTTCTAATATGTGATTGACCCTCTCCTGAAACGGTCAGAAATCACTTTTCAGCCTGCTGAAAACTTCTCTAACTAGTGGAAAATCTAAAAACATTGCAGTCGACCCGTCTTCGTAACACTACCCCCTCCTTAGACATGCTCGTCCCGAGCATCATCACTTTCTTTCATCGTTATCCTTTCCAATGGAGACCGAGTCTGCGAATCCTTAATAGCTGCACAAGCTTTACATTTCTTGATCCAGTCTTCAACATCTTCACGATAGTGTATCCAATAAAATATTTCTTTAATCTTCATAAGAGTCCTCTTTACTCCTAAATGTCCACTAGACAAGTCAGTATGAAACATTTCCAATATGTCGCAAACCTTTGATCTTGGCACAACTAACTGCAAATGATCGCCTTGAGCATTTTTCAGTTTGCGACATAACACTCCATTATGTAGAACTAAACTATCCCATTGAGCCCAGTAACTCTTAGTAATGGTACTTGAAGATGCGACTTTACTCCATTGCGGCTTGACAGCTGAAGATTTCATCCAATCCAAAATTGGTTTAATGTCACAATCTTCTTGCTGTGCTATCTGCATTAATTTTCCACCCCAATCTGAACGAATGGTGTCTGTTCTAAAAGTTCTCACATGGCCAATCTCCCTTCTGTCCTTTTTGTTGACCTTTTCACATAGCCGTTGAGACACATCTGAACTTCTTGTAACCTCTCTTTCATGGGCAGATAACATGTCCGAAAATTTCCTTAATTGTTCCTCTGCCTTTGATAGTTGTCTTGACAAGGCTTCCTCATAGGTCTCAGTAACTTTCCTTTCTTGTTGATTACTGGCCTGTCTGTCCACATTGATAACTCTACAGACGTCATAACCACTATTTGTAGAGTGTCCTTTTAAGCAAACTTCCTGTTCTCCACACTTAAAGATTCCTTTTTCCAGATCTATTTTACAATTGTACAGCTTCATAAAGTCTAACCCGATTATGCAGTCATCTACTATGTCTGCAAGAACAACCTTGTGTCTGTAAAATCTTCCACCAATCTTGAAGGTTGCAATACCTTCTCCCCGATCGGTTATACGCTGACCTGTAGCTGTAACAAGCTGTACGATTCCTCGAGAAGGGCTTCCATAAAATGACTTCAGAAGATCGTATTTGATTACAGTTCGTGAAGCTCCAGTATCTAGTGTTAGGTCACACTTAGTTCCATTGACTTCACCGTTGATGACTAATGTATTCCCACGTTTAACCTTCACATCACCTCGGAAGTCTTTCTTAGGGCACGAAAACCTCATGTGCCCTACTTCCCCACAGATGTAACAGGTTGGCCCACGTTGAACATTAGCTTTTTCCGTGACAGCCCTAATACGGTAAGGTCGAGGATCTTTCCGAATCGCATCTACCTCCAACGCATGGGCTAGAGCATCCTTCAGGTTCTTGTGGTGACCAAGATTCACACTTATCCTGACTTCACGATCTCTTATTCCATCAATGAAAGTTTGCACTAATATCTTGTCTGCTACATCTGGTAAGGATGCGTAGGCTTTCCTTACCAGCTTTTCTATTTCCAGACCCCATTCTTGCAAGCTCTCACTTGGTCGCTGCACCCTCTCCCGTAATTGAGCCCTATAGACTGGCTCCAAATGTGAGTCCCCATAACGTGACTCCAGAGCATCCAGCAGTCGCGTCAGTGTCACTTCACCTGTCATGACTTCTAACACGTCCAGGGCTTCGCCTCGCAGTCCCAACATAAGGGCAGCCACAGCCTGTTTATTTTTCCAACCGTTTATATTGCACAGAGCCTCAAACTGTATCTTGTAGGCGCTCCAAGAAGAAGAACCATTAAAGGTAGGTGCTTCCAGCGTTCCAGATGATTCCACAAATCCAGATATCTTAAGGCACTGAATCTCCTTTTCTAACTCAAGCAAGCGTTTCTCCTGTTTAGATAACCTACTGTCCAGGTTTTCAAACTTAGATGTTAATGTCTCAGTTTTCTTTGTCTGCATCCCCGCATCTGCTGCAGACTCTGCCACAAACTCCTCACGATTGTCCCTTGGAGTAATAGGCATTTTTCTATCCCACTTCTGACACCAAAATGTTACGAGCTAGGGGATCGGATAGAAACGCCGTAAATCTCTTCAAGGGTTTATTTTCAATTAAATCTATGAGGAATTTGTTACACTAAAAACTGGAAATTACGCACTAAAATTCACTAAATACACACACAAAATACTGTCACTATTTACGTTAATTACACGCACTTCACACAGTACTTAATCACTTGTCTTCACTATATTCGCACTTTTTCACTCCGGTGTTTATCGCTTGGTATCGCATTCAAAACTGAACTAACTGATCGCGTTTCGGCTCGCTTATATATCCCTGGGAATAGTCTTGCAAGTTCGAGAACTCTCTAGGCGGGAGCGCTATTGAGTAGCGATCGCACAATTCTAGAACTTGCGTGCTATCTCTCTCGCACATTGCTCCGTCCTTGTCTTACGGTGTTCTAGAGTGCTCGGTCTAGCTTCGAGAAGGTTCCGATCTTCCGTCTCTCTCTCGCATCATTCCGTCCTTGTCCCACACCTAGAAAATTCGTTCTAGACTATTCCTCCATCATAGGGGTATAACCAGGCCTGAAAACGCCTGAAAACGGGTTTCCTGAAAAGTGTATCACTCGACTGCACTTGTTCTGAAACGGCCTGAAAAAATGTTTCAGGCTCCTGAAAACTACGGTTACATTATGAGAATTACGAATTTCTAATATGTGATTGACCCTCTCCTGAAACGGTCAGAAATCACTTTTCAGCCTGCTGAAAACTTCTCTAACTAGTGGAAAATCTAAAAACATTGCAGTCGACCCGTCTTCGTAACAATATAATAATATTGTCCAACACGTTACACAAACATTTGTCAACATTGTGTGACCAAAAAAGAGAAACTATAAGAGAAATAGTTTTAATTTTTAATCAATATAATAATAATATTGTCCAATACGTTACACAAACATTTGTCAACATTGTGTGGCCAAAAAAGAGAAACAATAAGAGAAATAGTTTTAAATTTTAATCAGTATAATAATAATATAATAATATTGTCCAATACGTTACACAAACATTTGTCAACATTGTGTGGCTAAAAAAGAGAAACTATAAGAGAAATAGTTTTAATTTTTAATCAATATAATAATAATATTGTCCAATACGTTACACAAACATTTGTCAACATTGTGTGGCCAAAAAAGAGAAACAATAAGAGAAATAGTTTTAAATTTTAATCAGTATAATAATAATATAATAATATTGTCCAATACGTTACACAAACATTTGTCAACATTGTGTGGCCAAAAAAGAGAAACAATAAGAGAAATAGTTTTAAATTTTAATCAGTATAATAATAATATAATAATATTGTCCAACACGTTACACAAACATTTGTCAACATTGTGTGGCTGAAAAAGAGAAACTATAAGAGAAATAGTTTTAATCAATATAATAATAATAAAATAATATTGTCCAGTACGTTACACAAACATTTGTCAACATTGTGTGGCTAAAAAAGAGAAACTATAAGAGAAATAGTTTTAATCAATATAATAATAATAAAATAATATTGTCCAATACGTTACACAAACATTTGTCAACATTGTGTGGCTAGAAAAGAGAAACTATAAGAGAAATAGTTTTAATCAATATAATAATAAAAGTGTGCGCGATGGCATTCGAAAGCAGAATCGACATAAAATTGTACGATAATCAGACTCGCCCCGGCCTCCATTGACCCGGTTCATTAAAAAGAAATAGGCACGCGTAAACCGCGAACGGCTCAATAGTTATCATTATACCGTTATGTCCGCCGATGTACATTTTAGTGACGTCCGTCACGATGATAGAAAAGAAAATAGCAGGCGATAACGATGATCGTTCTGTCCTCGTACGATTCGTTTTGGAAAAGCAGAGTCGAAGTCGTCTCCGCGACGCGATCGATATCGTCGTCGACGTTTTATATTTTCACGTCACCGATCCGACAGTCCGAAAGGGCGAGACGACGACTCGGCTAGAGTTTCTTTATTTTCCTTCGCCGTTTGACGAAAATCCTCACGTCGGGGACTTCACCGGCCTCGTCCGGAACGGTTTCTTTGGCGGATCGACCGGCAGCGACGCAGTTCTGATCTTTGAGGGGGGTCGATGTCGCCAGAGCCGTGAGAGGACGCGCGGTGTCGATCGAAACACTTTTCGACATGTCTCCGTCGATATCGTCCTCTAGAGGCTTAGATTGAACTCCCGTCGAGACGACGACGACGTCCGGCCTGTCCGTGGATATGGCAGGTTTTATGTTCTCAAACAAATTGGCCTTTTCTGGTATTTGAGTATCGCTGCAAATGACGGTACCGTTCGTTAATTGTTCGCTTGCGGTCATGTCGACGTCGACACTCGTGTCCGCAATGCTTTCGTGAATGAGACTGGGACCTGGGTTTGGATCGTTTTCAACATGATCGACAGCATTCTGTGAATCGTTGCAAATGGATGCAAATTTAATCTTCGGGTTCTCGGCGACTTCTACGCTTCGAATGCCTAAATCCTCGGGCATTATCAGGCTATTGCTGCTTTCTCCAAATAAGTCGCTAAACTTCTTTTGACCGTCCGGTGCCAGAGTGCTCTTGTCAATTTCCTTGAATTTTGTTTCATCTAATTTCTTTTTTTTATGTTTTTTGTTACTAATATTAACTTTACTGTGTTTGTCACTCTTTTCTGGACAATGTCTTCGTTTAGGCTCTTGGTATTTTTTTGGTTTTTCAAGTTGAGTGCTCGTATCAGTAATATCTTCGCTTCTTCGCTCACATTTAAGTTTGGCGGGTGAATCGAGCGAGTTCTTATGGATTTTAACATTGTTAACAGATTTACTTTTGTCTGTTACTTGGTCCAATTCAACATTACAAGTTGTATTTTTCCCTAATTTGGATGTTTTCCTATTTGAAAGGCTTTTTTCTGCCCTATTGTTCTCCAACGAGATAGTTGCGTTTCTATTGTTTTCATTTTGAAGAGATTTGACAGAATCTTTAGGCGGTATATCTGTCTCTTCCCTGTCCTTTGTTTTTGGGAGATTCTCAAAATGGTTTTCTTGATCTACTGGAATTTTGCTATCGATTTCTTCTTTTTTATTTGTTACAATATGAGATATTATTTTATTTTCACCGGAATTAGATGAATTTTGATATGTGAATGTATTTTTATCTGACTTGGATTGTTTAATTTTGTCTATGGTCTGACCGTCGGCGGAACTTCTATCTGCGTTATTATCGCTACCTTCGTCACTCAACAGCAAGTCCCCTTCGACAGTTTCTATACTAACAAATGGGTGTGGCTCCGTGTCATTAATAAATGACATTTCACTTTTAGAAGTGCCAGCTTGTGACTCGTGTGTTGGCCTACACGCATTTGTCAACAAACTTGGAAAGTCAGCATTGTTCGTGGAGTATTGTGGAGGTTTGCTATTCACTTTGGGGACTGATGTTATTGAACTGCTTTTAGTTATACATCCGGTAGAATTTACTTTGCCGTTTGTCGAATTGCGATCGTCTCGTGTGGGTTTTAAAGAGATTTCTGAATACTTTTGCAGATTATCTTGAAGACATTGAACCGAAGGAGGTTTCAGCAATAACGCATCTGGAACAATTACTTTCGGAATACCCCAAAGTGACGGGTTAACTATTTGTAAATAAACTTCAGTACTAGATTTGCTCTTCAAAACATCTTGGCCGTTTTCGGCTCGTATAATATATTTCTTGCTAGTTATTCTGGGATCGGCCTGTGGTGTTGTAGCCGTATGAATTATTTCTGAAAAAAAAACTTTAATTTTTGTTATTCGATCACATTAGTAAAAATAAAAGTACAAACTTGGCGGACATACCTTTAATCGATGAATGATCGCCATCACAGTGCAAATAATCCGGCGATTGACACGATCCGAGAGGGTCTTCGGGCGTCGTTAAAGCTGCGTCGATGCTTATTAGTTCTGAATCTCCACAGCTTCTTTCCGAACCAGCATATGTTCCATATGAATCCACGCAAAATTTTTTTTGGCTCGGTTCTTCAGAATGTGGCAGTAGCTTGTGTTTGAGAACAGGTTGTTCAATTTGATCGACTGGAATTATATCACGATGGGCCGAGTGTTCTGAATCGTCGTAGTGTTTACGTCTGTCGTGACTTTTATGTCGACTAAATCTATCGGCCGGTGGAGATCTGGATCGGTGACGCGAAATTCTTTGAGGGCTGTTCCGTCTATATCGCGCTCTCTCTCTCTGTCGATAGAGGTTATCGCTATGTCTATCGTTGTCGTTCCTCATGGAGACGGACGCTTTGTGATAGAATTGTTTGCCTTCAATACTGTTAGAGTTTTTAGTTTTGCTACTTTTCTTGTCGAAGGCTTCATCGTCTCTTAGTCTTTGCTCCTTTGGTAGGTGAGAGTGTTCCTCGTCACATCTATTTTTAAATTGGCTAAAATTAATTTAACTATTAATCTAATGGTTACCTATTCTATGATAAAATAATCATTAAAGCCCTTACCTAGGAACTGATTTCCTGAAATTTGGGATGTTTTTAGAGGAAGTCCTTTCTTTACTATCCAAAATATTTTCTTTTATATCCATCATGTGTCCTGATTTTCGTTTTCCAACCATTTTCCAATGAATGTCCTCAGTTTTGTACCTGTGACAATTTCAGTATTCAAACCTTCGCATGTTCTATAGAGGTAGTATGGTAATAGATGTGGTTGCTTTTCAAACCCTGTTTGGTGAGATGTTTGTGTGGAAATAGATGAAGCTCCATTGCTATTTATTCAGACTCCTTCAACATATTTATTTAGAATTCACTCAGTAGTTTTTAAGTTTATTCAGTATAGACTCACAAAAATAAAATATCCCCTATTTATAATATTTATGTAGATATATTATAGCCAACAGATAAAATGCACTTGACCTCAGATCATTGTGTGGTATAATATCCAATCCACAACCTTTGACTTAACTGACCTAGGTTTGATACCTGGCACATACATTTTCTATATAGATTGAGATAGTGCATGATGAACAAAACTATTACTTAAATTTACCTGCTGCTGTCAATCTCAGTATTCTTAGAGATTGTCTCTTTATTACAAGTTACTTTCTTAAAACATTGTCTTCCTTTATTTTGAAATGTTTGAATTACCATCATGTCTTTCCTAGAAATATAAAAGGATTTTAGTTATAACATTTCAAATATTGCTGTTATGATGCTTACCTACAAAAAACCCTTTTTTATTTAATTCTTTAAATAAAATCTAGTTATAAACACAAGTGTATGTGACTCATGTAACAGTATTCTGTGTTCAAAATATCAAGTAAAGAAGTTTTTCTTAATTCAGAACAAGGGTGTTACAGGCAGTATCGAAGCAATAGGCAGAAGCAAATCGGTCATTAAACTTATACATCATAAACACACACAAGCTTGTGTTGTCATATTTATAACAATTTAAACAATCTAGAAAATTCGTTATTTGAGCAATACTCACTCCACATTTAACTGGGTAATCATATTTGTTTTTCTCTCTATTTCTGCTCTTGCAGTTTTCAGCAGTGATGAATAATTCATTTCTAATTTTTTATATTCAGAACTAAGGTTTTCAAAATCCTGAAAAATGTTCTACAAATACAATGCACTACTATTCTGAGCTTATAAACATCTTTTTTTAAAAACAGTCTACTTTAATATCAATAATTGCAAGAAATTTAATTGAAAGAAAGAAACATGTATAACAAAACATAGACAAAGAAAAATAAAACTAAATACAACAAAAACATAGGTATACTAGTACACTCATGTTGCCACAGCACTGATTTTCAGTGAGTCCATTGATGATGTATTATAGAAATTAGAAAATATAACTTAAGGAATAGCAATATGAAGTAGTATAAAACTAAAATATATCTCTCATTTCTGTGTGCCCTTTGGAAATTGCCTCCTCCAATTATTGTTCTTAAGAGTAAATATGAGCTAGTGAAATGCACACATGTGATAAATTTAGAATCTAAATGCACCCTGGTCTTAGAACAACTACTTAAAAAGTCAATTAAGTTCCTTTGTTTTCAGAGTTATTACATTGGTTAACGGTGGTAATATTGAGGAATTGTATGTGAAGCTTGACTATATTAAAGTTCATGAGGTAGGTAAAAATTATTTTAACACTATATTTAACATTCTAATAAATATACTCACAACTTGTAGTTGGTTTATAGTGCTGGTATATTGTTCGAGTTTCTTCTTCAATTCACTATTTTCATTTTTAAGCTGCAAGTTAATAATAAAATATTAATCTAAGGTCTCATTTTGGCGCTTAATTTTGTCAATGTCCGACGTACATCTTCAATTATGTTGGCTTCTTCATAATTCTCCAAGTCATCATATATGTTTTCCATGGTGATGCGCGAATTCTAAAATATTTAAACTAAATTTAGCATTAGTTTATATTGTCGCTAATCATTATTTTATTAGTGATCAAATCTTAAATTACATATTACATTATTCAAGTATTCAACTATTTTTTTTTTTTTTATAAATTTTATGGCCTGGGGGTCTAGCCAAGATGGCTTAACGGTAGTGTATGTAGAAAGTCGAAAACTAAATTTGTATGAAAATGACAGCTCGTGTCGACAGTCGGTAGCCTAGGCAGTAGGCCCTAAAGGCGTGAGTCGGGATACAATAAGCGACGCCATGACAGTGCTACGAAAAGACACACAATAACGCTTACGCTATTCGGTAGCCAACGACCAATTAATGTTTCGGCAGTGTAGAAAAAACGGCGTTTCTCCGCCATGTTTTAGCGTGATCTCAAAAGCTGCTGTTTGCAATAATTCAGTACAACTATTGCCATCTTTAATGACTACCGTTTTAAAAACATGTCATATTTTGGACGTTTTAACGAAATGGTTTTAATTTGTTATCTGTCTTTTTTAACGTTCTCGTGTAATTGTAATAATTAAAACTAGAGTTAATATTTTTAAGTAAAGAGTTTTAGTTTTTCTATGAATCAATGCGAGGATAACATAATAGACACAGATAAATATGAAAATATCAAGAAAATCAGCAAATTAGTAGAGGTAAATCCTAGTTATATTGGATATCTTTTATTGATATTTATATTGCATGTAAATTCATGAAATTGTTCTTTAATTTGAAAAATACATATACCATTTAATATTGCATATATTATGTAATCACAAAGTAAAATGATTGTACATTTTATTTGTATATTTCAGATGAGAAAGCAGTCACTTATGAACATAATTAGAAGTTCTAAATATATTTTATTGTAATTATAATAGAAGCTGATTATGATATAATATTGATTTAAATTAATCAAAAAAAGTGGATTTATACTTTATGAACTTTAGAAATATAAAATCTAGTGAGCAATACTAAGTAATGGTAAGCAGATATTTTCTTTAATTAAGTATTAAATAATTTTTAAAATAAGTTATTATAATATTGTTAATGAATGAGAAGTTTGAATTCAAGTCCCTTGGGAGTTACTGACATTGTTTGGTTATTAAAAACTTTAATTGACAATAAGCAGCAAAGTGACAAATTAAGTATATTTTTAAGTTTAGAATTAAGTAAAGAGTTTTAATATTAATGTTACCTATTGAACAAACCTTGGACCGATCTTAGTTTAGTTTGTCAGTTTTCTATTTGATCAAAGTACTAACTAAAATATTTTCTTTTCAGAAAAAGAGAAGCTAATAAGACAACTAAAAATATTAAAAAAAAACAGAAATGGACAAGTTTTATTAAAGTCTTATCTTTTAATTAATTTAAGTGTTATATTATGTACCTTAAAATGGGGAATGAAGCATTTTATGAATAATGTAAAAAATAAGACAAGTGGAGTATGAAATAATGGTTGGTTAAGTAACATTACCTCATGAACAGGAAACAGTAACTGAAACTATGTTCTTCCACATTTAATCTTAATAAATTCAGCAGTTTGAATGTTAATGATATATTATTATAAACAAACTAGATTAGTAGATTTTGGGAAGAATTTCTTTAAAATAACTATTATTATTTACAATTGTTATGTTAAGGAAACAATCACTGTTTTTTTAATCGCCCAGGATGTGTTCATAGTAACTGTAGGTATCATAGTAATTTTATGACATTGAACAATTTTTTGTATATAACAGCACACAAACAAGATATTGACTTTGCTGCAAATTAACACTTACATTTATTAGTTAATTATCTACATATATAAATATGAATAATTGAATACATCTACATTAGGTAGTAATGCATTGAATTTGGTGCACCTGTGTGTGTTCAGTAGAAATGTCTGTATTGTTTAATAAGTTGTTACATATGCTTATTTTTCTATGTAGACTGCATTATGTTAAGGAAGATATTTGGTGCCTTATTTTAAAAAATAACCATAACTGAAACATTTTTATTTTGCTACCTATTTGTTTAATAATATTCTTAAATATAATGCATATATTCTTGTAAAATAAACTAATATTGTTAACCACTTTAATGGCTTTTCCAACTAAAGAAGACATAGGTAAATTACCAAAAATAAAACTGACAAATACATAACATACAATGTTTATTCATTTCTTGCTTAAACAGATTTTGCATTTACATATTAACTAGTAGCAAATCACTGATAAAATCTACACTTTTATATAAATCTGCTTACAAATTGACATTAAAAATGTTCAAGCACAAACACCAAACCTAATTAAAGCTTAAATCAAACTCTAATTTCAGTGTTCACACTAGTCTACCTTGTTTTCTATTGTTTTTCAATTCCTTGGACTATTCCTTATCAACTTCTAGTCAACCTTATTTTCACTCTTTATTTATCAATCCACAGTACTATTTCTATTGTTTCTTCTAAGCGGTAAGAAAATATGTTGCTTCTTCATTTTGCAGATTAGTTGTGAGGTCAAATCCTAAAAATATCAAAGTATGATTACTTCTTATTATTATATATTATGCGATTACGATTATGCAATTTCAAAATATTGTATTTATTTGTAGCCTTAAATTTCTGAGAAAACATGAAACAAACCATAATTGATTTAAACATGCAATTAAAATTCATATATTCACTTTGCACCTTCCGTAAATTCCACTTAAATCGAAAATTGTTCCGATCTTGCTGACATTCTAATGTCCCTTTTGCAGCTTCCAATAATTGGAATTTGCAATTATTGCAAATTTACAATAATATTGTAGTTTTAACTTTTATTTGTTTATAAAAGTGACATTAGGAATACATTTAACCCAGAGACAATATGACGGAATAAGGTGCTACGAACAGCAGCTCGCATCTACGCTGTCGACTTTGCGGTAATGTATCGACATGCCTCTTGGCTACGAACGAAGCGTTTTCGACAGTACAATTACGCAAAAGCGGTAGTGTATGTAGAATACTTTTCGACACCAATATGGCTAGACCCCCTGGTAACGAGACCTTTAAGCCAAAAATTTAATTCAACTATTCATCGTAAAAGCGACGGCTTGAGAGGTCTTGAGACAAAGTTATCATTCGACAGGCACAGACCCACTAACGCCAAACAAATTTATACAAAAATGGTCACGTGACAAAGCGTGAACTAATGTCATTGCCATACAAATTCGTTTAACATTAGTCGTCACGACTGTTGAAAAGTATTTTTGTCTCAGGTCCCAGATCAAAGATCAAGTAGGGAATAGTTCGTTTTTTTAGAATGGAATGTTTTTGTTGATCTGAAGGGCCTTGACAGCACAGCTCGGGCTGTTTTGGCGAGCGTAAATCTGTCTGAAATGGGTATTTCCCACGACTAGCGGGTCGTCGGGACGGAAGCTCACTGAAGTGAGGAAGGGACCTCGCCTTCCCCAGTTAAGGCGGTTTTTAATTCTGATTGAAACCATCCGCCACTCGGGCGGATTTTAATGTGTTGTAACTTACTGTCATGGAATCATACGGCCATTGTTGTCGGGTAGTAGTCGATGCTCTTAAGCACCAACGGGTTGGGATAATCTTTAGCCTCGTTGCAGTGGCGTTTGGACGCCATCTTCATTCATTGTGCTATAGGAAGCGTTTGCAGAAGAACGTACCTCATCAAGTGTGTTGCCAAAATTTGTGGACCAAGGAATGGCTTATTATTATTTTCTTATAGTCTGTCTGTAGCCAAGTTCACATTTCAAGGATCGTCATGCTCGCTTGTGGCGGCGTCCATGCGTCGGGTGCTGCTTGTGATGGCTGGTCGGACCTGAATTCGTGTATGCGGTGATGTTAGTTATTTCGACTATGATTTGCGTGTTTTTCCCATGAGAATGTAAGTGCATGTTCCTATTTCACCATGCCTCCTGCTGATAGATGATAAATCTTTGTTTTTAATTTATTTTATTATTATTAATTGAAGTTATTCTTCTTTCGGCGCGTTATGAAAAATTGATGAGAGTGAAATTTTACGATGCGCGCGCACCATGACACAATATTAACAGAATGAAGTTGCCCACGGAAGATGCTACGGCATTGGACAATTTAAAAACAACATTCGAATAATAATAGAATTTATGTTACACTTAATGTAAGAGAATAATAATAAATATTTATTTATGTCATTTTTCAAATGTATACTGAACTTTAATGACTCCTTTTCCAGTCTTTGATTATATAAATGTTATTAATTATTTGCATGCAATCAAAAACTATTTTTAATAATGCCAAAGAAGTACAACTTCTTACGCACGCACGTACAAATGCGTGTAAAATTAGACGCATTTAATATGTATTTCTTTTTTGACGTTCATAAGTGTACATTGTGTTACCTATATGAATAAATAATTTTGACTTTGACTTGTTTACCTATATGGATAATTTTGGGATATCGCTAGTTAATAACGTAAATAGGAGGGGAACTTTAAGGGTACGGGCCGCTATCGGTCGTAGGAAAGACAGAATCCTTTCCACGCGTTAACCCATAGAGCGATCAGTCAAGAGATTGAGTACGAGATACATGAATCATTTGTAACATTTACAAGTTATCGTTGAGTAATGACGCATAATGCTGCACATATTACAAGTTCTTATTTCACACCAGAAATTGGTGTCAGGCGAGAAGGTTTAGGTGACAAAGAGAACTAAAGCATAGACATCGTGAAAAAAAATACACCCAATTCTCACCCATCACTATTTTAATTGGTCGTAAACTCGTTTATAAAATTTGGATGCTTGTTTTTAAGCCGTTTAGATACCATCCACTAAATTGTGGTTCGTATACATTTTTTTTTATTTCTTAGAGGTCGTGATTTTGGTATCGTGACTTGATTTATTTTTTTTCGATAATATTGAAACTAAAGAAGATAGAGGTTGAATATAAGTCGATTTAAACTATCCTCGATTTCACCAACACAGTACTAAATAAAAAATCTTTTAAAATAATGAATTCTGTAAAACACTCATACCCAATAACTTAACACACATAGACAAACTAAGAATTATTAATTAACCTACAATTATTCCAGCCAAATAGCTATAAAAATCTTATTGGCCTAACTTATTATACGTATATCTATAATTAAAAAACCCAGAAGTTTGATTTGTAAACATCTTCCTTTTTAGATGTGTTGTAAATGTTATATCATTTAATAGTAAAAAAAACTGTTGAAAAAAAACATTATTTCACATTATATGGTGTTTTCTTTTGGTGATAAAAAAATTTAGAGGTGTCAAGGGACACCCGGATGGAACGACATTCCTTTCGATTAATTTATATGTTAATTGGTGTCATAACAGTATGATAGATTTTCTCGATACCAATCTTACGACAAAAAAAAAATGGTGCGTGTATACTATGTACGCGCGTAAGAAGTTATACTTCTTGGGCTTTCTTTATTTTTTTTAAATATTAAATAATTTATTATAGATATAGCGTTAATAATTTAACAATATTTAATATTTAGTATATTATTCAATTATTAATTAATATTAATAACAATTATTATTTATTATATTATTAATTTAATTTAATAACTAGGTATGTTTCATAACCTTTTAACTAAGTAACAATAGGTCTTTGTGAAAAAGCATTGCTAAATTTCTTTGAAAAATTAATTAAAACTGCTTTATTTGTTTAAAAGGTACTACAAATGTCATTATGGTCATACGTCACGCATATTCTATTTCTTTTTACTTGTAGATTGTCTTATTCCCATCTCGCTCGCGCACGCTCGGCGCCCATACTGAATTTTGTGTCACGGTGCGCGCGCATCGTAAAATTTCACTCTCATAAATTATTCATAACGCGCCTAAACAAGTATAACTTCAAAAACCAACATCCCGAGGTGTTCCCAGGCGGTCATCCATCCAAGTACTGACCTCGCCCGACGTTGCTTAACTTCGGTGATTGGACGAGAACCGATGTATTACAATAGCAAATAGCAAAAAAGTGTCGTGACAACTTTTCGTAAGAATTTTTTCCGTCTAGCCCCCTTTCACAACGCGCGATAACGAACTTCGTTCCAAAAATTTCAAAAAATGTATGATACTATTCCACAAGAAAATAAAACACAACCAACACTGTTTATCTTCTTAAGAAGTATTTGGAAGGTCTTAGAAAATATAATACCATCATATTCCTCGGGCTTGCAATAAAATCACTTTTCGACAAACGTGACCCACTAACGTTAAACTTAGTTTAAAATTTGTATAAAAAATGGTACCATACATATTCATTTAGGGTTAGGTCGAAAAGTGATTTTGTCTCAAGCCCCTTATTTAGTCTGTATATTTTAAACTATATGTGACTGTGGTTCATCTATTACCTACTCAAAGTGCACAATATCCATAAATAATACTTCTGTAGCGTCTTTTATCTATGGGTAAACTCGCATTTGTAAAACAAATCTTTCTACTCATTTTGTAATTTGTATTTTACGTAGGCGCATCTAGCCAATGCCCAGTAGGCAGCCAGACAGGCGTCTGAATGTAGTGTTTTACGCGTGTGATGATTTAATGACAATTTTTTTATATAATAGATAATTATTAATTTGGTGATTGCTTATGATTGATTATATGATTTTGTCTCGGAATTTTCTTTGTAACAATTAATATCAGTTTTTTTCTCATCACGAAATGTTTACAAATACTATTTCACTTGTGTAAGTCTTAATTTGTGCAACGGGCTTCTAAAATTATTGCCTATAAATCGGTTAATTTAGAGTTCATGATGCCGACGGACTCTGAATGCGAGTGTGACTTAGTGTCTAAGGAGTGGCTGCTAGCAAAGTTGCGATCGGACGAGAGAGACACTATCCTGATAGATTGCCGTGGATCAAATGAGTATGCTGTGTCGCATATACGGTCAGCAGTTAATTTCTCGATACCGAGTATAATGTTAAGGAGATTAGCTGCCGGAAAGATAGAGTTGGCATCAACCGTTCAGTGCAAGGAATTAAAGGCGCGAATTACACATTGTTGTTCGAGAGGAACTTTTGTGCTGTACAGTGATGGAGCAACTCGGGAACCTGACTCGGTCCATGGCATCTTGCTGAAGCGACTTAAACAAGACGGAGTGCAAGTTGTGTGCCTAGAAGGTAAGACTCTTTTATTGTTTTGGATGATCTTATATGCCCTTATATGTTAATATAGAAATGTACAATTTGTGTTTTGTTTCTTACATTTATTTTTCCTCTTGTTGTTCCTAGTATGAAGGTTCACTCACTGATAATATATTCTGCTACACAAATAAACAATCAATTGACTTTAATTTGTCTTCTCTAACAAGAAGTTAATTATATCTTTTCTGCACAGTTTCTACAAGAAACAAAAAGTATACCATTGTTTACATCAATTGACATCCATTTAACTGATAACTTAAAGAGTAATAAATGTAAAAGGGACCTGTTAAAGAGAGATAAATAATCATCTTGTGTATTAACCTTAAAAATTAATTTCCTGTTGTCAGATTTCAAGGTTCAGGAAAAGCATATGAATTTTTCATGATTATAGTAATTTATTTAACTGATTACATATAAACATGTGGCCTAGGCTCCTGATGTAGTGAGAACTGTATTTCAGAAACCTATGGCTATGGCCATTTATCAACAACTTGAGAGATTTTTTTCCTCTGCAGTTTAGGATACATTATATTAGTGGCATCATAATAGTGTCAATAAAATATAGCTGTTCATTCTATGCAGTGAATTTTAATAAATTATAAAAGAAACCTTTATGCAAAATTTACATTTTCTGCCCATGTTGACAGAAAAGCACCTTTTCTCACACCTTATTTATGAAGAAAAGCACTCAATAAAATACTTTTATTTGATCATAGAAATAATAGTAAACCACTGCCTCATTAGGATTGTAATTATAAATATATTTGTTTTTATCTGTAGCTACTTCTGGCATGCGCTTCACGCGGTTTTCAAGGCCAAAAAGTAGCCAATGGTGGTTATATCAGAATCACGATAACTGAATAAAGAGGATAGAGATATAAAGTTTTTATTAATAAAATGGTTGTAAACTAATGTTGGTTGGCAAAGCGGCATATTATATCAATCATATTATGTCGAGATTGCCATCTGGGCATTTTAGTGTTCATTTTTACATTAAAATTAACAATAATTAAGGATAGGTTAAATCTACAAAAATTAGCAGAAGTAAGACAGTGTAAGACATTTAATTAATTTTCTCAAAAATTATCTCACTCTCTGGCTCACTGGCAGTAGGAAATTAAACATAGACTTAATTAGAATAGAGAAATGAGTTACAGACTTCATTTGTGAAGCCAGGGAGCATAACACAACTTTATTTCATGCAGATAATGTCATAATGTAAATAAAAAGTGTGTACGGCAGTTTAAATATAAGGCTACCATTATATGTTGTCTCATTTTTAAACAGTAATAATAATAGTGGAGGTCTATAACTATTATCTAAGGAGCATCCGCCGCCCGTCTGCCAAACGTGGGAGAGGAAGTCTGCTACTTATTGTGCTCCACAATGCGAGACGATAGATTATGATCGCCGTTCTAGCTCGAACACGTCCACGTTTCCGACCATTACATTTTATGCTACTATGAATATGTATAATGATATATATTACGTCGCATTATTATTGTATTTAAATGTGTGAATTCAGGTCTTTTTTTTTTGCCTTTTCACTGAATTCCGAATGAAATTAAGGTGAAAATGTGTTACCGGCTAGTAATTGATTAAAAATAATTACGTGGTAGTAGCATACTGACGTTGTCCACAATACATTATTTTAAAAGCAACTTCCATGATGACATCTGCCTTAGATTAATACGATGGAAAATGAAATCTTTATGGAACAAGTTTCTGTCGCCATTAGAATAAGTGTTTCTGCAGTCAATATATAATGGGTAATGATACGTTGGACGTCGTTCATCTGCAAGGCAATATTGGATGCCGACTGGTGGATGAGGCCACTAGAGCAGCATTCGTTGATACGGTTATCTGTGGCGCCACGTCTATTATCATTCGAAAACTGAGCAGACTTATAATTATTGGTTCTATATTCTTAGAAACGCAGCTATTGCTCTATAATCTATTAATCTATATCTATCTAACCATACTTATAATAAAGGCTTTTGTAGCGGTCTTCATCAAGATGCAGTTTAATTCGGGGCACATATTGTCTAGGTATTTATTAAAAATCAATGTCAGAAGAAAATTATATTCGCTATCGTTCGCAGTATGTGGTCATCCTTACTTCTCCCCTAATGTACTACACACTAGTTGTAGTCGCCTTTTGCGTTACGTCACTATAAAGCAAGCTTTATTCAGCATTTTTGCCGGTTCACTCTTTCGCCCTCTCAACACCATCGTTTATTTTCGTTTCAATGCAACATCCTAAATGTTCAAGGCATCATTCTTAGAAGCCGATCCGGGCGTATGACGTCAATCTTACGAAGCTTGTTTAATAAATGTCTATTTTTATCTTAACATTGTTCCCTTTAAGGGTTGACTCTCGAGGAAGTCGTACCTAAGGTGGCTTGTGTCAAGACCGACATATAATACCCGTTTCCCAAGTTTACATTGGACAATTCAAAGCGAAAGAAAAATGCGTGAAGTAAATTGTTATTTTGACGACGAAATCTTGGTCGTTTTTATTTGTCTCTTAAATAATAATAGTGGCTTATATTATAGTTTAATGGATTAAGCGCAAAACACAAGGTTGTATAGGAGGGGGTTCCAAGGCCTCGGCTCGACGCCCACCCGCCCACTACCACGCCGTCTTTCTCGTTGAATTTACAGTTTAATGTGTTATGGTAATCATTTGTTATTATGTGATTATTATATATTTTTCGAGGCGGGCGAAAAGGATTGACCCAAATACTTGCTTTTATAGAATTTTTTGCAATTAATTGACTATGAGCAACATGTTTAGCCACCTAATATGGTGAACGGGGCGGGTGTTTTCCATCACCGCTCCATTTAGCCGTTAGTTTCACTTCCGCGATATAATTGTGGACGTTCGTCGAAATTGATTTCCTGTTTTCCACGAATCCTATTTGAGAATGTCGATGTTATTTAAAATTTGATACGAACCAAACGTGAAGTTTGTTCAACGTGGGCGCGAAGTAGTTCAGATCGAGATACACCCGACGAGGGGCGATGGGTGGTATAAACGGAGTCCTCGGTGGCGAGGACACCGCTCGGGAATACGTTTGGGCGTGGAGGGGGCTTACGGCGTTCATTGAGCGCGGCAGATGAATGAGACACGGTGAGTCACGCGATCGATGAAAGAGTCCCGCGCATGCGCTCTCCGCTCTCCACTCTGTGTCAACTGATGAATTAGGCAGCTCTATTCTGACACTAGCGTATTACATTGCCCACATCAATATAATACGTACACAAAAGGTGTACGTAAGGGCCAGACTCATATCAGCGTCTGTATCATTGAATAAAGCACTCTTGACCACTGGGCTCACTATGTTCGCATTACCTCAACACGTAAACAATATTTACAATTAAAACAATGAAAATCAGTTTGCTCTGAATGAACATGATAAGTTTTCAAGATCAAAGATCGGAAACGATTGTTAATATTTTGCCATTAATCTAGTCATCATTTTTCGGAAAATATAAGTCAAATTTTATTGCTCAATGACGCAATTGAATCGTATATCGCTATACGAAAGAAGGTGTATTGCTGTATACTTATGTGTCTGTGTAATAAGTTTATTTTATAAATAAACCATCCAAAATTATACAACGCTTTAGGCGTAGGCATATTATAAGATGATATCGTCCTGTGATACAACGTATCTATCTATCTCTAATGAGAAAAGAGTACAAGGCGTCGGAAGAGCCCCGACGTACCGGACGCGGCCTGACGTTCGATTGGACGTGATCAAGATATAAAATGTTGTTTAATTTTCTATCCTATGTGACTTTCTCCATAACATCATATTAAAGCGAAACGCGTTCTTTGCAGGTGACTTCGCGGAGTTTCATCGGACATATCCCGAGTGGTGCAGCGAAGCGGGCGGTCAGCATCTGCCTCACTTGCCACTCATGGGACTGCGGTGAGTAAAAATTAAAGGCACGCATACATAGTGAAAAGGCGGTGGCTTTGTGGGAAAGCGTTTTCTAAGCGTGATACAAACATTCATAAATGACAAAATAAACATAGAACGGGTTATGTGTAAGTAAATGAATATAGTTAAACGGTTAGGTGCGGTATAGTGCGGCGTAATGCGTGGTAATAATAGTTCCAATTGACACTTGCACGTGTCGATTGATACTGGAAGGTGACTCGAAGATTACGTGGCTATGAAATATTCCATTCACAAGTGTCGGCTCCGATGTGAATAGTTTTTGTATTTACGCGTTACGTTATCGCTCGGTTCGATTAATTAATATTTATTGAGACTAAATTATTCAATTTAAAGTTGCTTCTGAACTTTCCCATTTCGAAGAGCGATAAATGAAAGTGAACACTGGACAACATCACTTGAAGCAATAATTATAATGACTAGATAGTTTTTAGTCGGTTGGCTCGGCTGAGGGTTGCCGACCCTGGTCGGAGGCCGATGGCGCATTGCAGTCGCCACTTGACATTAATAAAAGCTTATTTCTATTAGCCTACGTCGTTAAGAGCCTGGTCATTGAGTCAACTATTGCGTTAGAGCTACGCTAAATTGGTGCCCCTCGCAATTATCGCCGTTCACTCTATTCTAGGCTGCTACCGGCATTATTAAAATTTTTCAAATCAATATATATATTATTCGGGATCTTCCGAGCTTCGACGCCTACGTACGTTCATGGAACTGTTCATGGCTATAAATAGATCTTTTTAAATTGATATTGCCTCCCACGAACGCTGTAAGGTGAGGCCTACACCGGGCATTTCAAACTAATTTGTAATAATTGTGACATTTTATTAGATTTTGGAAGGATTTTGATAACTGTACGGTGGACTAGATTTATTACAGGTATCGTGGAACCGGAAATTAATAGAGACAAGTGTAAATGAGGATTCTATTCCAAGTCTTACGTTGTCTAATTAAAGTCTTATGCACGTGACAATTAATAGGCCTGTTAAGGTTTATCACTATCATTTTGAGAGCAATCGCGCTATCATAGGTTGATTAAAACGCTCAAAGAGCGAAAAAACGCGACGGAAGTAGGTATGTTAATTATGTGAAGAGTGAGAATGGTTGTAAAAAATATAGTCGTTCCGCTCGTGGCATTGTTTATGTTTGCGCTCGGTTTGCTAATGTAGGTATCTGCTCAAGGCTGAACCGTGCAACTCATTCATTTGTCGTCGCTCGTCGTGAACGAGATAATAAAGGCGTCAAAGTTATTTGGTAACGTAAATGACGTCATTGTTTATTTATCTTCCATTCACTGCTACTCCCTTCAATAAGCCAAGCAAACTAATTTTAATATCATCTTTCATTACCTTTATTTTAATAAAGGCAAAATGGGGCTCGGTCCATATTGCTTGTATTATACATACAACATCTTAAGGGACACCGTGCTAACCGCACACACGCGCAATCCGAATAAACGCGACGAGAACTTCTTTGTCCGATTTCGCTCGTTAAAGCCCTGACAGGATGGAAACTAGTAAGTGAGGCATTAAAAAAGCCCTCGCAGGCGGTCATTGGCGTCGGGCGGGTCGGGCCACATTCCTGTGCGCTGGCGCACCGCACGCCTACACGTACCCCGCGCGCTGCTCGTTCGACCGATAGCGACGGCGTTTTCCTGCTACCGATCGACCCGTTCGAGATGCACATCCAACTTGGCCGCTTTGGCGAGCCACTCGACACGTTATAAGACTCGCTCATTAATAACACGGGCGAGCTGTGTGCGGCTTCCGGTACGCGCCCTGCGCCGTTCTAATGCAATGACCTAACAGTATGCTAGCCGTTTAGCTCCCAAGTTCTCACTGACTACCTACCTACCTACCTACCTATGCCTTGTACACGTTCGTAGTCACTCACTCGTCTGGTCAGTGAGACTTAAAAATAAAATAATTAGAACGTAAAGATATTTCATTTCTGGTTTGTTCAACTCGTGCCATAGGCGCGATCGGTGTCGTCGGCGTTGTGGTTAGTAGAATATTAACAACAAAAATGAGCACCGCTAATTAGGAAGGTATTAGCAGGCCTCGACGAGCGAAACATTCATGGAGTTCATGTGGGATGGATTCTATTGAACCGGAGTCGCACGGCGTAATTAAATCGCGCGTGGGCCCTGGCGGGTTGTCGCCTACGCTCTGCCCACACCGCACGCCCGATTGCTGCTATTCATTGACATATCCATCGAATGCTCCCCAAACCGATGCCATGCTCGTTGCGGTAATAATTATTCAAAAAGTGCGAATGCAAGCGGTAACAAAGACTGCTATTGCAACGTTGACAACTACTAGCGTAAAGCGAGATATTGGTAACCTGAAGATTAAGGACAGTGAACTAAAATTTGTAGACAAAACTGTTTTTCTAGGAATAACAATAAATAGTAAACTCCAATGGGGCCCACAAATAGAGACTCTTTCGAATAGGCTGAGCTCTGCAGCATATGCAGTAAAGAAAATCCGACAGTTAACTGATAAGGACACGGCTAAAATTGTGTATCATAGCTACTTTCACAGCGTTATGTCGTACGGTATTCTACTGTGGGGTGCTGCTGCAGAGGTTCAATCCATATTTGTGCTGCAGAAGCGGTCTGTTCGGGGTATTTGTTGTGTTTCTCCGAGGGAGTCGGTACGGAATACGTTTAAGGAATTAAATATTATGACACCATCTCGTCAATATGTTCTTGAAGCTTTGTTGTATGTCCAAAAAAAATATAAACGATATTAAAACAAATGGTGACTTTCACCAGTATAATACGCGAAATAGAACTAATTTGAGTGTACGACCAACCAGGCTCCAAAAGATAAACCACTCCTTATATGGAAATTGTATTCGTTTTTACAACAAACTCCCAAGCGAAATTAGAGAATTATCACTAAATAAATTCAAAGCCCTCGCTAAACGTAAATTAATCAATAATGCTTTTATAAATTTGACGAATACTTAAATGATCCTAATCCTTAGGATTGATTTGCTCCAGTTCAAACAATTTTGTATGACAAATGACTTGGCGATTAAAAAGAGTGGCGGAAAGTTTCTTGCTATTTCTTCTTACCCGCTCTACGCCCTTGAGTCTTGACTTGCGAACTGGTAGGAAATGTAAATTTACAATTAATTTAACTTCTTTTTGACGATTCATAAGTGTACTTGTTTACCTATATGAATGAAGATATTTTGAGTTTGACGTTGTTGCAGAAAATTGTTCAAATAGATGTATCAGTTAAACCCGTAGGTTTGCACGAACTCGCCTTCTTTGATTGTTTTTAAAATGGCATAACTACTGAATGGAGGCGAGACAAGGGAGAGGGCGAATTCGGAAAGGTATCGCGTGGGAGGAGACGCGTCGGCGGCGAGAGAGAGAAAGGCGTGGGCGGCCATTGATCCACGAGAGGGGCCCGGGGGCGCTGAATGGAGACCCTCCGCCCCCATTCAGCGACCTCCATCGATCGCCGCCTGCTCCCCTCCCCTCGCTCTTCGCCCGAGCCCGTGGCCTTAGCCGATGAAACGCTTATAACACATAGACTTTTGAGTAATTATTAAGTGATATCCATTATTATCCACCATAGTAAAGGTCCTTCCGTCGCAGGTCGCTGCGCATCTCGGGCGCGGGATGCGACGAGGCGCTGTCTTCGGGGTCGTCTTCGGAGTGCGAAGAGACGCACGCGCCGCAAGACTTCCCCGTCGAGATCCTGCCCAATCTATTCCTCGGAAATTCCGCTAACAGCGAGGACTGCGAGGCGCTCGCCCGCCACAACATTAAGGTACCGCGAGGCCCGAAGAAGATTTATTAATAATGAATGTCATTAATTCGCTAATGTAATATGCCCGATCGGCTTTTGCAGTATGTGCTGAACGTGACCCCCGACCTGCCCAACACGTTCGAGCAGGGATGCGGCATCAGCTACCTCAAGATCCCCATTGCAGACCACTGGAGCCAGAATCTGTCAGTGCACTTCCCGCAGGCCATTCACTTCATCGGTGAGCTAAAGATCGGTCGCCGAATTAAGAAACGCTCCATTAATTTAGTCCACATTACAATTTCACTCGTCGATCGCGCAGAAGAGGCGATGTCGGCCGGCTGCGGCGTGCTGGTGCACTGCGTGGCCGGCGTGTCCCGCTCCGTGACCGTGACGCTGGCCTACCTCATGCAGCGGCACCGGCTTTCGCTGCGGGACGCTTTCGAGCTGGTGCGCTCGCGCAAGACGGACATCGCGCCCAACTTCCACTTCATGCGGCAGCTGCACTCGCTGGAGCGGGACCTGGGCCTGCACGAGCGCTCCGCCCCTCTGAGTAAGGTCCGCGCTCGACATCCCTGCGACCCTCGCTCCGCGGCAGTCCCGCCGCCCTTCGGTCCGCCTACAGTCCGCGCTTGTGCAGGTGCTGGAGGAGACGGGCGCGCGTGAGCCCGCCGAGCGCTGCGGCTGCGTCGGCGCCGTAGGCGTCTCGCCCGACTCCGGCATCGAGTTCGACCGCTGGAGCGCCGCCCGCGACACGCCGCGCTGACCCTTCGCCCCCCGCTCCCCGCGCTCCCCGAGGGACGCCTGTCCTCCGTGAGGACGCCTCGTCGCTTTTGTATTTAGCTGAAGTCACTAGGTGACACCGTCTGATGCGCGGGAAGACCGGAAGACGGATGCCGTACGAAGCGATGTTTTGTTATTCCATTATTTCTCTGATTAGCCAACCTGCAGACCGTCCGGTTACACTTCTCTGTGTTTCATTCGAAAATAAACAAAAATAA
>CAVNZK010000353.1:0-69845 GCA_963693345.1 Pieris melete | reverse complement strand
CTCGCGAGTGCGTTGCCGGCCTTTTAAGAATTGGTACGCTCTTTTCTTGAAGGACCCTAAGTCGAATTGGTTCGGAAATACTTCAGTGGGCAGCTGGTTCCACATAGTGGTTGTGCGCGGCAAAAACTGCCTTGAAAAACGCTCAGTTGTGGAACGGCGGACGTCGAGGTGATACGGGTGGAATTTCGTATATAGTGATAAAAATATCTAAGATTATTTTTAGATTTCGTAACACTGTGTAATGGAATTTTAATGAGGATTCTTAGAATTATTAATTGTTATTATATTCATATCTTCAATAACGATTTAAATAAACATCGTAAACTTGTATAAAATAGATATGTAGGGACTTTTAAAATATATAAATGTGAACGGAACGCGTGAACCAACTGAGCTTTATAGAGCCTTAATTAATTTATTATTGTGTGTAAATCAACAGAGCAAAAAGTTAACTAGCTTCATCATAATAAAGAGTTTCTATGGATTGAATAAAAAAAACTCTGTGTCGTGCTAAGATTGCCAGAGCAGATAAATTTAACATTTGTAATGATATTTTAATAAATATAATATAAAATTAAGCTAAGCATATAAAATTTCATTTTAATGAACACAAGATTTCGTTGGTTTTAACTGGTTTTTATATAAACGAATAAATAAAATCTGATATCGATTCAACATTAACATTTAAAATGCTTCGTGATTTGATCAGTTACAACTGAATTCTTATTAAAAAAACAACTATGTAGGTAGTTAGCCGCCATATTATTATGACATATTATATATCTGTATTAAAGAAGGCTTACAATAAACCTTGAGTTCCTTGCTTTAAATAAAAAAATATTGCCTAAGATAACCACAGTCCACGCATGGCTGGCGATATGACAAAAAGTACAGAAGGAATATATTTTTTATTCTCTATTCAAGATGTGGTCTCTTAATTAGGTATGTCGCAAACTAGTTTTAGTACATAATTCAGATATTTAAGAGTGTGAGCTGAGTGAGGTGCGGAATTTTTGGACTTGAAGTTTGTAAAATCGTAGTAATGATAAAGAGGCGATTGATAAATAAAAAACTTTTCACACACCATCTTCCTTGGTTTTCCTCATTTGATAACCCAATAAGACAATTAAAAGTACTGTACTGCTAATAAATATTTCCACAACCATGAGATCGTGGGTTATAAACCCCGTGTGCGATGATTGTCTTGCTAAGCACAAATAACGAGAATCTTTAGCAACTAACAAGCATATCTCTTCGTCACATAACTTGTCTAAAGTAGCAACGCGCAAAGTTGAAAAGTTCTATCTTAACATCTTATTGAGTTTTGTAATATTCAGTTGCTACTAGATTCTTGAAGCATCATCCTCCAGCACTATTAAAAAAGTGCGATGACATTTAAAACCCAACCCCTATTTACTATTGGATCTATTATCTATGATACTTTATTTCGATTGTCATATTGTCAAAACGCAGGCTTAACTCGCTGTATTTATTTAATTACAAAAATATAATATTGACTTTACGTGAGACCCTTAATTAACAAGAATTTAAATCTAAAAAATACCCACACGATAAACGAACATTAAAATTTAATTACGAATTACAAGCTAAAGAATATTAAGACTAAGGAACCTGAAGTATATAAAAAAACTTAAGAACAGTGCACTGTAGGCACTGACAAATAGTAGAACTCTTGACAGTTTACTCAATGGACAATGAAAAATGTCCGTTAATGTATGCAGTTCATTAAATATCGTATAATCTGAGCGCTTTTAAGAAGGTTCTAGTCATCAAGCACATTAGGCATTGTATGTAGTACTGCCGAATCCTTTCCACCCTTGCCATGTAACAATTTTATTTAGTACACGTTAAGTTAGACACGCTATATTAAATAATAATAGGAATCGAGGAAGTGAAATCGCCATATGACATTATGTTTCATACAGTGGAATTTTACTAAAAAGCGTTGGTTATAAACCGGTTATGGACAACCAGATCATTAAAACGGTTCGATCCAAATTACTGCATAAAGATTTTTCTTATTGGATCAAGATTCAAAACTTATGAAATAAACTCAACTTGTTTGGTTGTGTCATAATTAACTTTTGTCTAATTAATGGGTTTGAATATAGAGAACGAAAAATCATCACTATTTTTTATTGAATGTGTTTGGAGATTTGTTGGATTTCCTGACGAAAATAAATTTCCTCGTTATAGAAAACAAGTTTATCTAATTACTTGATGGAACTGACTAATTATAAAAAATATATAGTTTTACGCGTGATTTAGAATTCTATTGCATTACAAGGTTACATTAAATCTTAGATTTCTTGGTCGAAAAACGTTTAATTCTATAGAATCTACGTGGCGTAACGTTTACCACACGTTATTAGGCACCGGAGCACATACAACACGATTATACGGGTGGCTATTATTAAGAATGAATCGTATTTTTCAACTCAACCAACAACCATTAAATTTCACTTTATGAACGATTTATCCATAGCCCTTAACGGTGTAATTTTCGTTATGATAATATTTTTTCTATTGACTATTGGCTTCTATAACTTCTTATAGTCATAATAAATATTTAGCATTCTGATTCAATAAGGGAGAGGTCTCTCTCTTAAACTTTTATTTCCCTCAGGCTAGATGGCATCCAGCGTAAAAAAACAGCGTAATTGGCCTAAAAACACGAGAAAACAAAATAAAAAATTGTAATTTTGATCGAATATTACGATGATTTATCTGAATGTTAATGTAACATTTCGTTTATTACAGGTTAATTTTACGTGATTTACTAAGTTTTAAGCTTAACACGAATTGTGTAATAAGTTGTAGCAAGGTCAACTAATTTCATCAGTCGGTCTATAAAAACTCGGAAACTAGTTTTGGTACGTTATCCCACGATTAAGGATACATTCTTAAAATGGAACAGCGAAATATTTTCCCGAAATTATTTCTATTTTACACAATGGGATTTACCGACTTATTAGTAGATTTAAATTAATATTTTTACTTTTGCACACTTGGTAATTTTTAAATTATTTGATGTTGGTATATAGTATGTTCATTATATTTAAAATTTGCACTTCTTCACAAATTACTGTGTTTTTTATTGCTGAGCTTTAAAACGGCTTTTGCGTAGCGATGTTTACCTTAAGTTCTTCCGAAACTTGAATAAAATAAATAAGAAAAAAAAACAAAAGAAATTCTGGATCATTTGTACTTTTTTTTCCTTACCATTACAGGTATACAACTACCACAAAATCATACAATGCAATAAATATTCTCAATTTGCAATATTTTTGCTTTCGTCGAGCAGTTCCCAAACACGAATCGATAAGAACGATTCAATTAATTGTGTCCAATTCAGTACAATCGTTTATATCCTGTTCTTCGAACACGATAATTTGTTTGCTACTAAGATTTTCGGCTACTCTGTGGCCTAGTCTCGGTTTTTATACCGTATTAAGACCTGAGACACACATTTCTACGTGTATGAAACACCCTATTATATTACTCGTTATACGGAAGAACTAGCCGTCATACCCAAGAAACTTATTTTACGGTTCACTTACCACCCAGGACATCAGGTGAACTTTATTAAGACACATGTCTACACTATTTTTTTAAATATAATAATAAATATATGTATATTATTATTTAATAAATCATTTATTAAAATCAAACAACAACAATAATAAAAAAAAAATCAATCAAATATACAGTATTTATTTTTCAATATTTCATAAAACTAAATTTAAACAAATTCAAAAGTTTGGTCCATAAGGCAGTGTACCTTTTACGCTGGCAGAATGTCCTCACTGTATTGCGATACTTATTCGTTGAGCGACAAAAGCACCAGACCAGGCGCCTAGTTAAATCTTTAATTAGCGCCAGTGCACTTAAACTATCACGTAATATTAGAGTTATTATTAGTATAATCACAATGGTACTCTAATATTTCTTAACCTAGCAATCAACATATCTTATATATAAAATTCTCGTGTCGCGGTGTTTGTGGTTAAACTCCTCCGAAACGGCTTGACCGATTCTCATGAAATTTTGTGTGTATATTGGGTATAACTGAGAATCGGACAACATCTATTTTTCATCCCCCTAAATGCTAAGGGTAGATTTTTTTTTAATTTTTAGATAAATTTTTGATGATACGCCTATTTTTTATTATAAATGATAAACATGGCAAAACGACGTTTGCCCGGTCAGCTATGTAGTATAATTATATATAATAATCCAAGTAATTTTTTCTACCTTGGAAGGTAGGTAGATATAGGAATGTGGCGTGACTACTAATGACATTGTGTATATCCAGGGCATATCAGCTCAGAAACAAGTAATCAAGTGTAAGAAATGTATGAAAATGAATAAATGACGTGTGTCTGAGATTTCTGTATCTGTACAAGGTTGTAGCGCCATTGGTATGTAAAAAATTATACAAAGTATTTCTTAGTGATATGTTAGACTCAATAATTAGTTAATAGGCTTATTATATATTATATAGGCATACACTCGTACGTAACAAAGATTGCTAATGAAGTCATCTAACGTGAAGAAACCCAATTGCGACGTAGTACTTCCAACGGAGCGTTAATGTCGCAAACTGGAATTCAACAAAATCTTTAAAAAAATATATGTTTATTGTGGAATTTAAGATTCAGATATCACTAATTCCACGTCATTAAATTTGTATCGGTAGACATCCCTACTCATCGGAAAAGAAGACAGAGGGTGGAGGCCGAGAGAAAAAGCCGGCGTAAACAACTCTTTTTTTTTTATAGAATAGGGGGCAAACGGGCAGGAGGCTCACCTGATGTTAAGTGATACCGCCGCCCATGGACACTTTCAATGCCAGAGGGCTCGCGAGTGCGTTGCTGGCCTTTCAAGAAGTGGTACGCTCTTTTCTTTTCTATATTGATATTGGAATTCGTTGGTACGTGGTAAGCTTGCAGGCCTTGCTAGCACAAACAAAGTGCCCACTCATCCAATTTACATAGTTTATTGAATAAATACAATTTGCATGGGGAGCAAAAATTTTCACGTCCATTTGACGGAGATATGGATCGCTCTAATCATCGACGCACAGCTGACTGATTAAGCAATTTCATGCTTCAATGCACTTGGCCGTACCCACATTTCATTACAATATCAGAACAATATGTAATTTAGCGGACTTCCTCGGTATCGGTAAATATATTAAATGCAGGTTTTATTGATTACATTAGTATTCAGTGTCACTTTAAACGTGGCTTGATAAAAATATTATATAGCACATACACAAATGCATTTTGCCATTTTGTTGTAACTCCAGTTACATAAAAAAAAATATCAAATACTTTTCTTTAAAGGATACCATTTGTAAAACTGACATTTGGACCTCACCTCTTCCAAATTTCACTATATTCAACTGACATAATATCAAGCATATATAGAAGGAATATACTTGTACTCAAAAAAAATTCAGGATCGATAAATGCTGTTGTCATCTGTGTGACAAATATATTCACAATCTTTAAAATTAGATTTTATTTTTTTAGTTTATTAATTGTATAATTCTTTATCAATACTTGTAATTTTAACTTATTTATTAATTTAGCTATGCACTTCTTTTACATTACTAGTATTGCCTGGAAGATATCACTTGTTAGCGATAAGGGCCCCTATTGCTCCTCTTATATTATAAGTACTATTCTATACTCGAAATATTTTCCTGTTTTATATAAGGCACTAACATTTCGAGAACAAGTTTTAATTTAAAATAAGTTAAAAATCTGTGTAACGAACCTACCCCACTGGAGTATCTATCACATGTCTTGTGGAAATAGAATATTGACTGTGAGAATAAACTTGACTAAACAGGAGATAATTTACCATCATGTGACTCGACGACACTGTTAGAAACTCTTCAAAATTTGTTTTTGAAGTTATACTTCTTTAGGCGCGTTATGAAAAATTTATGAGAGTGAAATTTTACAATGCGCGCGCACCTGTGACACAAAATTAGGAGTGTGATTATAAAAGAAATAGAATATGCGTGAAGTTCGTATGCCAAGAATTTTGAATGACCATAATGACATTTGTCATTTACCTTTTAAACAAATAAAGGAGTTATTATTTTTCAAAGAAATTTAGCAATGCTTTTTGAATTATAATCAGAAGTGATTTAAATTGAATATTTAAACCAATAAGTGCTTCAATACAATTGAGGTTAACTATCCGTATGTATTATTATTATCGAGTAATGTTTTGATTAAAAAATGACCACATTGTTTATTCAAAACTTGTAATTTTTCTGATTTAATCTAGCAAATATAAGGACAAGAGACAAAAAACAATTGATGAATCAGTGTAAGTGCACTAAATTGAATACAAAAAAGATTTGTCATTTTATCGCTGTGAAACATCAAAAACTGGAGGTGGAACAAAGCCATTTACTACACTATTTTTAATAATGCCAAAGAAGTATAACTTCTTACGCGCGTACATAAGTACACGCACCTTTTTTTTATACATAAATCTATTACAAATATAGTTACAACGTAACCTATGCGTTTGCACAGTGTTTCACGGTGCTATTTCTGTTTACATAGTAAATGAAAAAAGGAGAATACTGCCAGGAAAAGAAGAGATTTTGATTTATATGTATATGTTTCATACAAATACGTGAAATTAAGTGAAATATGAGATATTTTCATTACAGATGCGATAATTTCAATAAACAGCATACGTTGAGCTATGTTTAATAAGCATGTCTGTATAGTAAAAGTCAAGCAAGTTTCGGTTAAAAGACACAGCTGTCAACTGAACATTTTTGAGGGAGTTTCTGCCGCCACAACTATGTGGAACCAATACTGAAGTATTTACGAACCAATTCGACTTAGGGACCATCTAGAAAAGAGCGTTCTTAAAAAGCCGGCAACGTACTCGTTGAGAGTGTCCATCGGGTGAAACTTCTGCCCGTTTGCCCCATGTTTTATAAAAAATGCTGATCAATTCTCACTGTGAAATTAGCCCACTTCAATTCGCGTCTATCCTAGGAGAAATATAAACAAATATAACAGTTTCTTGCTCTCGCAAAAACAATAATTAGATTTTTCAGCGCAAAGAAGTCGACGTCTAAAATGTACGACAAAGTTCTTTTATTAAAACTAAAATTAAACGTCAATCGATACGTCGTTCGCAGTACTGTACGTAGTTATTTTAATTATCGCAGGTCCTTATTGTATTTTCAAAAGCACGTGTCTTTTGTTAGGTTTTCTAATTTAGTTCCACGCTGTTGCAATTTAGATACGGTGTTGGCAAACGACATGTCGTCCACTTTTTAAATGCATGTATGGAGATGGTAGCGTAAAATCTCTTGCCCTGCCATTTTGACATTATGAAAATGTGTAAACTTTTCAGATAGACCAGAAACTTTTTCAAAACCATAGACAATCGAACATTTGAATTTTCTCCGTCATTAATAGTAGAAAATGGAAAAAAATATCCAATTTCCTATACGAAAAAATATCCGCAGAAATTCTATTCAAAAACTTATTATTAGAAATTACTCGAACGATTGACTCTAACATATTTTTCTGCATGTCTAATGCTCACGGCGGAATTTGCAAAACAGTTTCCAACCTTCGTCGAAACCCGTAATCTATAGAAATGGTCAAGAGAAATTAGCGTTTTAAGTAATACAATACTCAACAAATACGTTATACTTAAATAGCTTAGTAGCTTGTATAATAGTAGAACGTTTATTGGTCCCACAATACTTGGTCACACATTGTATTCAATACCTGTTAATTAAATAATCTTGCTTTGATAAACTCTTTAGCGGAACTCCTAAATTTCGATAATGAGTAATTGAGTACATCTAAGAATCATTTTTTAGTAACAACACACAACATACATAAGGAATTTGTTTTCATATTTTTATAGATATAAATTATTTATAGGTTTTTTATAGAAAAAGAGACAAAGTTTCCCTTGATGGTAAATGATGTTCCCATCCCAGGACGTATACTGCCAGAAGGCTCAGTATGTACTTCTAAGATACCGCACGCTCTTTTCTTTTGATATCCGAATTGCTAAATTTATTAACGCTTATCATATATGCCCGATGATATAATTAAATAAATTACCATCATTCATCACACATAAAAAGTGGTTCTAAACACCAGTCGATACACGTCGCAAGTGAACTAAATTTTGCACATAAAAAATCACGTAATACAACGAAAACAATGGATTATCAGCTTATACTGTATTCAAATCATGTGCCTTAGGCCACATAGGTTTGCATAAGTTTATCGTATTGGCCAGTCTCATTCCAAATACCCGAGACGGTTTGACAATGCACATGCAAATTATAGGCCGGCAACGTATGCACGAATGGAAAGTTTAATACACTACCACAACTTCCGCGATCCTTGCAATTATTTGCTATCTACTGTGTAGCTGATAAATATTTATGGTTATTGTTAACATTGTGCGTTCTTTGCTGAATTGGGAGCTACATTTTATAGTATAACTGCATAATTGATGAAAGATAAGAGACTTAAAAGGGGTTTTAATAGTTCAGTGTTTTAATTGTGTTTTTTACAGTTTCACACTTAATACCATTACATACAAAAACCTAGTATGGGTAAATTGCAAGAAGCACAAAACCAAATCTTATATCTTAATCTTAAAAATCAACCTTAATCTAAAATAATACAAATATGTAATAAAATGAAGTAAAAACTAAAAAGCTACTCTGACAGGTTTATGAATTGCGTTGCATTAAAAAAGAATAAGAAATACAAGAATGAAGAATTACAAAAGTCGAAGGCACAACCACAGGGCTTAGAATCGGCTCCGATATAATACTTCTTACAATACCGGTACTTAAAGAAACATTTCCTCGGACTTCCAATTTACAGTCTAAATCCAAAATTAGGTCCAAAGCTTTGAAAGTACAATAAAAATAGCGTTTATCGAAAGAATAATATATTAATGAAATATTTTCCAAACAAAGTGGATAATCTCGCTGATCCAATATCATGAAATTAAGTTTTTAATTAATTTTCTTTTGGAATTCACGGCAGTTTGATTTTCTCCCGCCTGAGGCTACTATCCCGTCTCAATATTAAGTTCCTCAAGTTTATGTAACCCGGATATTAAATCGATATTTTGGTATTTATCGAAAAAATGCGAAAAATTATCTATGAATAGATATTTTGGAAATATGTTGCGTATTGTATTTGCATAATTGTTGCTCATAGTGAACAGGCTTGGCCTTCCAACTTAAAAGTACGAGTTAACTCCAGGTCATGTAAATCATATTTGTAATTCATTCGCCTTTCATATTTTTAATGTATCTACTAGAAGAGGTATTCGTGAGAAGAGCAGTGTTGGCTTAGTGGCTTCAGCGTGCGCCTCTCATCCCTGAGGTCGTAGGTTCGATCCCAGGCTGTGCACCAATGGACTTTTTTTTGTGTGCACAATTAACAAAAAAGGAAAACATCATGAGGAAACCGGCTTGCCTTAGACATAAAGGCGAGGGCGTGTGTCATGCACAGGTGGCTGATCACCTATTTGCCTAATAGATTGACAAACGATCATGATACATATATATAAATTTGAGGCCCAGACTTAAAAAGGTTGTAGCTCCACTGATTATTATTTATTCGTCTTACAAAAAACAAGTTTATTTCAATTAAAATGCAATACGAAGCATAAAACTTCATGAACGTGGAAAATGTTTTTCCGATTGCAGTGTGGCGTCTCACGCAGTGCCGCTGCGAATGCCAAAAGAACCTTTATGACTTTTATTATAAGAAGTATGTAAGGCTACAGTTACAAATAGAATAAGTACAGAGAAAACTTTTCTCTTAATTTCAATTTAGACGGAAGACTATACATTGAATATAACCAATTCTTTCATTGAATATTTTATACGGATATGGTGGCGCTAAGACATATATACATTGATGATGTTGTCCTATAGGTTTCTTTCAGTGTCTGATACAAGTCGTCAATTATAAACGTGCTAGTTTATATGCGATGTCTTCCTTCACTATATTAGCAAGTGTTATTAGCAAATACATAAACAATCCATTGTACAATAGGTATTCAAATACACGCTTAACCAATAAGTGTAAAATGTAATTTAAAATATTAAAAATATCAATTTACCAATTGTAACACATACATATATTGTATTTGATTCATATACATTACACTCACACAGTCAATCAAGCGTGTTACGCGTCGCTTTTAAAAATTACCAGAAGAATTTGTTCTAAACAGTTTAAAAATAAATAAATTGCAATTCAAAAAAATATATACATATATATTAATTTTGCTATGGTGCTATCTAAAAATACCTGTTAAGGTTCTAAAACAGGTATTTTTTACTTAAAAGGGTTCCCAAATCTTACATTATCTTATCTTTTATCGCATCAACACTTTTTATATTTTATTTCATTTTGAATTTGACTATTTTTTTAAATGTATTCATAAAATACAATTCCACACATAATCTATAAACGAATTTGAAGTAATAAAATCTTTAAGACTTTTTAAAAGTCGTAAAAGAATTCAAGTTACAATAAAATTTTCACAACTAAATTAACAACTTATAACACCTTAAACTTAACAATACTTAACTATCTAGAATGTACGAAGAGCGAAGAAAACGAAGTATTTAGACTCAATCAAAGAACAATTTGTTATGGAATTTATCGCTAAGTTTTCGAACTTCGACTATTATGCTGACACTAAGGAAAGAGTATTTTTGACGCTTTTAATAAAAAGTGCAACTGCGATATAAAATTGTATAACCAGCGGCACGTAAGTCTAGCGCTGGCCGATACGTGGAGGGGATTGCTGCGCATGTGTACTGTCGCGCGGGGGACAAAATGCGACTGGAGAGCCAATCGACGCTCTTCATTCCGATAGCTCCCCTCAGGTACCTTAATTTTTACTTCTGCGCAATAACGGTCAGCGCTAGAGTTTCGTGCCGCTACTTACCTATAACAGAACTTTGAAAATTAATTTTAAATTGCTTCTGCAAAACTGTCTTCAGTTTTGTCAACCTTTGATCTTTTCTACATTATTTCGTCTCATCTTTCGCCGTTTGAGACATCACGTTCATATTTTAAAATTTTGCAGGATGTAAACTAAAAGGTATATACAATAATATAATAAAACTATATTATTATTATTACTATGTATTAATTTCTTTTGCGAACTAGCGAACTGTGGAATCAACTCCCGGTGGGGTCTGAGAGATACGACCTCCAATTGTTTAAAGTAAGAGTATACTCCTCAATCAAAGGCCGGCAACCCATTCACTAAAAATGGGTGTCCATGGAGTGAGGAGCTCATTAGAAAACTGAGAAAAAAGGGCCGTTTTACACATTTATTATACTTAAAAATATGTAAACTTCTTCCGTTAAAAACGAATAAATTATTTCTCTTCTATGATACAGAATTTATATATTTGTAACTTTTTATGTATCTAATTGTATGGTCGGTGGTCCTAAGATTCATCCGTCGTGTCCCTTTATCATGACTAATTAAACACACGCAGAAACTGCATTCCCACACCCTCTTTGGTGTTTGCTCGTTCACTCAAAAAGATTGTTGTACAAAATATGGCTCATAGCAATGAAGGATTAAAATATTTTAGATGTGTATGTGAACTCACAATATTGAAGCACTGTACATTATTAGCTTACACAGTGTAATAAAACTAACGTTTTAATTATATAAAATTGTTAAAGAAACATTCTCAAACTACTACATATTCTTATTGTATTAAAGTTGTATTGTATAAAATTAGAGATTTAATTTAATTTCTTATTAGGATTGTATGTTACGGGAAATATGTATTTTTGATATATCTTCGCAAACATTATTACAGAGGTTGTGCTTGTCTTGAAAAGCCTTAAGATATACAACGACTTGCTGCCTTACCACTCTATCCTCAGCTTGTCTCAGTGCATTAGGGATGTGGAGACTAGGAGGTCAGATCAACGGGTAGGTGATCGCCCCAACTTCTACTGCCATCACTCCTCCCTAACATTACCAACTTGTCGAGACTTTTTGGTTCTCTCCTGGCTTTTGTTATATATTACTAGCTGACCTGGCAAACGTTGTTTTGCCATGTATATTTTTTCAAGGAAACTATCTACTATAATAAAAAATGACCATAGAGGAGTGAAAATTAGGGGTTGTATGAATTTTTTAATGCCACATAATAAAAAAATTGAAACAAAAAATTGTCTTAAAAATAAAAAATAATTTTTTTGGGGTGGATACACCTTACCACTTAGGGGTTTGAAAGATAGATAGTAGCCGTTTCTTAGACTTACTGAATATGCATAAAAAGTTTCATACGAATCGGTCGGACCGTTTCGGAGAAGTATGGGAACGAACATTGTGACACGAGAATTTTATATATTAGATGTGATCTAAATTATCTCAAACTCTCTCTTACGTCAGTAGCTCAAGTCTGACCGACGTTGTCAGCAAGGAAATATCTGGACCGGACTATCGTTTCCACTGGTTTCTATTCAGTTATCTAAATAATAAGCAGTATTTGCCAAGTGGCTTCAGCGTGCGACTCTCATATCTGAGGTCGTAGGTTCGATCCCCAGCTGTGCACCAATGGACTTTCTTTCTATGTGCGCTATTAACATTTGCTCGAACAGTGAAGGAAAACATCGTGAGGAAACCGACATGTCTTAGACCCAAAAAGTCGACGTCGTGTGTCAGGCACTGGAGGCTGATCACCTACTTGCCTATTAGATTTAAAAGTGATCATGAAACAGATTCAGAAATCTAAGGCCAAGACCTAAAGAGGTTGTAGCGCAGCTGATTTATTTTTTATCTAAATAATTTTGTTTAAGACATTTGACGGTCTAACATACGATGCACGGTTGTACGAACATCTAAGAATTTAAGTTAAAGTGTGAATTTCGTCAAATAGTCAAGTTAAAAATAAAGTAAGTGGTCTTATCTGTGTAAACGTAAATCCCAAGTATTCAAGACGCACAATCTCTTAGCACTAATCTAGACAAGCTCTGTTTGTCTTGGCTAGAAATGTCTGCGTCTGCCATAATCCTCTGCTCTTAGCTATTAAAATACATTTAAGTACTGAATATTTACTTAGAGCATTGTTTTTGTTATATGTGGATATTTAACTTGTTATTATGTAATCATTAAAAATTCTACTAAATTATGTAAGTCGAACTTGCACGTCATTGTGTGTGGCAAAATATCCCATAATTTTACATAAATTTTAATAGAAATGATCGTGATTTAAACATTGTATATTATACATTTATGACAAATTAGAAATTTATTGTATCTGTATTTATAATCCAAATAACTGTCTCTTCATAAAGTATGTGTAAATATATAGTTACATCATACTTCTGTAAATATTCTAAATTTAATTTATCAATAAACAAGGAGATTGCACTATTTCAATACTTTAGTTTAACGTACGAACGCCTAAATCCCAGCACTATTTACACAGCTCGCAAATACGAGTTATTCAGAGCATAATATAGAATGCTCCATTTGTTAGAGTTTCCTAGGAATTGAGAGTCGGTCTAAGCGTGATTAAGATTTTATTGTGTAACACAATGCTGAAGGTGCAGGCATACAATGCACAGTTCACCGACGACTAGGTTTTGAGGCTTTGAGCAATAACTTGGTGTATTAATATTAAATTGTACAAATACCAATTAGTAAACATTTGTTAACAGTATAAAGGTGCGCTTACACGGGCAATTAAAATTGCTCAATTCCAGTCAATACTCGTCAATTATGACGTGTATTATTAATCAAAAACAAAAAAGAAAGAAAAGGAAAAGGCGTCTGGTGCGTCAAATCTGGGTGCGATCGTTTTTGGCAAAGAGGCCGCAATTTTCATTGTGAAAATAAAATTAAACAATTAAAGAAAAAAATAATTAATTAATTAAATTTTTAATTTATTATTTTTTAATTTTTCTTTAATTGTTTTTTTTTTCAAGAATTAGATAATATATTATTCAAAAACTTTACTAGAATGTCATGAACATACTTTGAATTACTTTTGAATAATAGATAAGTAATTAAAAATTATTATTATTTAGACCTCTCGCTGTCCTCGCGGAAGCAAGACGGCACGCCGCAAAACAAACAAGTGCGAATGAGACATATACAAAAATTGCTAGGAATTTCCAAGTCCATCGGATATTCGTCAATTCGTATCTGCGACATTGAGCGATATGAAATATCTGGAGCAATTAGAAGCAATATTGCTCCATTAATTGCTCCAGATCGGTCCATTCGTATCGCCGAGCAATTATTGCCCTCGTGTAAGCGCACCATTACAGTTAATTTTGCGTTGCTGCATCTGGCACAAGACAAAACACGCTTCAAGGCCAACCTCCAGTAATGGCCTCTCCACTAAAAGAAGAAGAAGATGATATTCAAGTTTCAAGAATGTCTCAGGCGTATGATTGAGCAACCATTAATTTTTAATATATCTTACGTGTTTTATTTTTTACCAAAAACGACACTCTGCATATTCTAACATAATTTTTAGTTCAAAATTGCAAAAATAATTTCTAACGACACGATCAGGACAGGGGAATAATCTTTACATAACACACAAACTAAAAAGTATGCTAACAATGTTAGATCAATGAAAAAGAAAATACTATAATACTATTAAAAAAATAGCACTAACTCACACCTTATTCTGCTGGTTCAGAAACCGTTTCGTTTCGAAACCAAAACGGCCTCAGAACAAGAAATATTGCCAGTTTTTTTAGAGTACTTCTCTGTTCTGAAAACTGATGAACAACCAAACGAACGACCAAGCAACACGGCTCTTAGCAAAAAGCTTATTATTTACATCATAAAGTTACTCCTACGTAAAGCCGCATACCAATAACTTCAAGCCACGCAGCCATTTGCAATTCGATATCCACTAAGCTGCGCGGGATTGAGCACCGGATTGCATGTCTATATTGGATATTATAATATCGCCCTTTTAAATATAGAGTGGATAACGTTATCGTTGTATGTAAATAAGTTCATTTTATGGTGTGTTACGCAATATTTTTGATTATAATGTAAGTGCGATTGATATGTCCCCATATTTCGATATACTTAAAAGATTGGTTATATTTATTCATTGTATTTGTATGACGAAGATGTTGAGTTTTATATTAATTAAAACAATGTTGTCTTTCTTTAATTATTTAAAGGTTAATTTATGGAATCTTCATTTAGCGTTTCGTTGAAAAAAGAGGTTTTAAAGTACCTATATTAAAACAATAGTAGATAATTAGTAAATGACGTTTTGTTACGTTTTTATTAAAACTAGTCCTTTGGGGTAGTTTTGAACAATAGTCAAAGCCCTAGTACAATTCCCACATTTCGAAACAAGAAATCTCGGAAATGCTCAGGCCAAGAAACTCGATAGAACACGTGCTAATGGATTACCATTTACGCAACTCACATCCGATTGCAAGTAATTGAAGGATTTCATTTATTCGTGTTCATTTGATTAAAAAACAATATTATGGCAATAATTAAAATTTGTTCTTAACCAATTTAATAACACTGGATTAGGCTTTTTGTGACTTTCAGCTTCCTGTATTACAGGAGTACGTATGGTACAGGCGAATTCGTCAAAGTTTCCTCGTAAGGGTACCTACTCATTACTGGTGTGTACGGTGTGTGTAAGGTGTGTACTCATTACTGTACTCTTTCTGTGTAGAAAATGAAAAAAAAGCAAGTGTGTACACTGTACAGCCAGTGTTTGAACTCACCACCGCAGAGAATTACCCGCATTAGCATGGCTTTGGATAACTATGAAAACGATAAAAATATTTAAGTTCTTAAAAACGGCCAAATTGTATATAAATTCTTAGCCGTAATAAGTGGTGTTAAAGCAACGTAATAAATAAATCAGTGGCGCTACAACTTATTTTTTAGGACTAGCCCTCAGATATCATTTATCAGCCTCCTGTCCCTGACACACTCTTTGACTCTAAGGCAAGTCGGTTTTTTTACGATGTTTTCCTTTACAGTTCGAGCAAATGTTAATTCGCTCACATAAAGTTTATTGGTGCGCGCCGGGTATCGAACCTAAGACCTCAATATGAGAGTTGCACGCTGAAGCCACAACCGCCAACGCACTTGCGATCCTCCTGGCAAAGTGAGTATCACTTTTTATCTCCTATTAAATAAAAAATAAAAAAGTGCCATCACAGCTCACTAGCAAACATAATATTAGATAAAATTCATTATTTCCATTAATTATGAAATGCGATAGTTGTTTGCAAAGAAAACACATCGGAGCAATAGCAATAGCGAGGGATGTAATTGTTCGCAACTTCAACTATTACGGAAACTGCAGTACCAGGAAACGTTGATGAGAATTGGCCACAGAGTGGAGCATCAAACTTTTAACTGTTTAAATAACTTTTAACCTTCTATTCCTAAGGTGCTTTGAGCTAAGTAGCAAAGTTCGTATGAACTGGGAAATTGGGAATATGGCCTTTTCTTGTACAATCAAAATAAAAAAAATAATAAATAAATGGCGCTACAACCTTTCATGTATTTGTTTCATAATCATGTGTCCGACATGCCGTCGACAAGGCAAGCCGGTTTCCACACAATGTTTTCCTTCACCGTTCGAGCAAATATTAGATGTGCACATAGAAAGTAAGTCCATTAGTGCACAGCCGGGGATCGAACCTACGATCTCAGGGATGAAAGTCGCATGCTAAAGCCACTAGGCCATCACTGCTCAAAAATCAAAATATGTTTATTTAATATATATGCAGGCGACTTCTGAACACCTATATCATTTAATAGCTGCAGTGACAAAATCCCACGTCGAATAAAGAGGTTTCGTCTATTGTAGAAGGTAAATATAATATTACATACTTTTGTGTCTGTAATGGTATTTTTTTAAAAAGCTTTAAAAAAAACTGACTGATTAAAAACTGTAGGTTGCACAAGTAGAAAGTGTCGTAAATGTTAACTGTGGAATGCGAATTGACTGATATCGCGCTTAAGAAAGAAGTGCGTTTATGTATCATATATATATTATCTACTAACAATAATTTAAATAAATCATACAGATACCGGCAAAACCTTCTTGAGCATTAAACACGGGAGTGGGGGAAAGTATGCGCAGCGCGGGACACAAACTTCAACTGATTTACCAATCACGCGATCGACACGTCACTCTCCCGCCGTGCACGCTGCTGCGCAGGACCTTTGTTCAAGATGTTTACCGGTATCTGTACAAAAATGCATATTTTCTTATGTAAACATTTAAACGTGCGGTAAATTAATTGCATTTTTATAGCATAAATACATATTTTTATAGTGAACATGAAAACAAGCTTGACATAGCAGCATTAAGTTTAATTTCACAGATCTTTGATCAAATCTGTCCCTAAGTACAGCCATGGGCGTCCCTTGCCCCTGTGCATAAAAATACCTTTTGGGAGATATGAAAGGCCGGCCTAAGGGCATTCTTAACCATTCTGACCCAGCTACTTCGCTGCATACAAATCTTTGTTTACAAGTTTATTATGCCTTGAAAATTAACACATTGTTAAGGTAATGTATACAATTCATATTTTGAAGTATCATGAATAGAGTATGTTCGCATCCAGTCCAGTCTTTTGTATGCTTTTGAAATATCTCGAAACATTATGAATGTTTTCGGTACAAAATGTTATTCATAATATGTCCATTTTAACACTTAAAAAGGATACTGTATGAATAATAGACAATATCTTATTATTTTTTTTCCTATTCCAGGTAACATAAATTATTTACCCACTCGCTCCACCGTAGAGGCTGGTACAAAAGCTTTCATATTATTGTCACGTAAGCTAACGTGACTCAGAAAATCATTAGCAGCTGCAGCTTGTTTGAAAACCAGCATAATTTTGGCCGCATTAACTCGACGACATTCCTTAATGCCCTTCACGTTTTTGAAAATTTTTGATAAATGCAAAGGATTTTTATTACCTATCTTATCTTCCAGTTTAATTCCCTGTACGTAAACAGGGAACTCTTCTATGTTACTATTATCCGGGTAGGATCGCTTGTAGTCGGGTTTAAAGTAAGGTTTATACTTATCATCATTCGATTTTAAAGAGTTATCAAATCGCCTCTTTTTCGGGTCTACGGGTGACTTTGTAGACCCGTCTTCATCACCATCACTCTCTGAAGACATTATTCTCCTCCAAAAGCACTCTGTCTTGAAAAAGACAATTTAATTTAAAATAAAACAAAATTTTATTTGAAAAACGCGGCTCTCCTTTTCCCGCCAAAAAGGAAGTCAATTGTCACTATAATATGCCAGGGCTGCCAGGTGACATACAAAATCACACCAGTTATTTTTAAGATTTCTCAAAAATGGGGTTTGAACAATTACATAAATAATATATATAAACCACAATAAATACCATAATAATGTGTAATTATTTTAATTCATGCATTTCATAGGTATTTATCAAGATCATTTATAATTTCTTTGAATTCAAATTCTATTTTTCCCAAAGTCTATGGAACTCCGATACAAAATGGCAACACCGTTCATTAAAAATCGACAAAAATAAAAAGTCCAGTTAAAGATATCATGGTAAAGCATATTTTAGGCCATTATTTTTGTTAGGCTTATAGTCAAAGTTTTTGGTAAGTCCGAAGTCGTCGATTTCGTGGACTTGAGATTAAGCTAAGCCAACACTAGGGAGAGATTCGCAGTTTGCTCTTTAAATACCGACTGTGTCTGAGCTCGATAGTTAAGTCAGAGCAAAGTCTACGTGCGCACTATAGATCTCACCCTTAGAGCTCATGTAGCTGACCTGGATGATTCAATTGTGAAAAATTCGAATGTTTTAGTTCTGTCTGAAACATTGCTAAACAATGACAGTGAAATAAACATTACTGATTTCAATTGCATTGCACAATTGAAACGGCTGAACACAAGAGCAGGAGGTGTAGGAATATATCATAATTCTAAAGATGTTGCTAACATTGTAACTTCATCGATAGATTTTTCTGTTCTTTCTCCTGACTTTCATGGTTCACTAACTTCAGCAATTGGTGATTTATGTATGGCTCAATGCACAATGGTAAATGGGATAAAAAAAAATTTATTGTTGCAATATATATATATATCTCCTAATCAGAAGGTGGACGATATTATTGATAGGTGCCTCTTTACTCGGCAACAATAATGATAAAATACCGATGATATTAAGTGGAGATTTTAATATCAATTTTGCATCAGAAAAATCTTTGAAACTAATTGAATTTTTGAAAGATAAACTGAATTTATCCATGATAAACAATCCTCAAACGTCGACAACGTGATCCGGCACTACAATTGATGGAGTTTTCGCTCGGTTATTAAATTTTGTGGAATGTAAACAATATATTTCGTATTTCAGTTACCATAAGCCATTAATAACACAAATATATAATAATGACATCAATGATAGTAATAATTATATTACAATTAATGAAATTCTGTAATAATCTTAGTACTGCATAGTAGTACAGTAATAAGTAAAATTGAAATAATTGTATTTGTATTCATGTCTATGATAATAAAAGCCTTTTGTTAAACTTTATCTAATTTAACTTTATTTAACCAATTTCTGTAAAGTTGCATATAGAAGATCATTTTTCGAAAAATAAGGTCAAAGAAGTTTCACTTCTTACGTGTGTACACCTAGTACACGCACATTTTTTACACTAACTAATTCTTTAATGAACACATTCAAATACTTCAGTGTTTGTGGCTTACATTATTTTGACACCTTTAAATATTTCAAATATGAATTCAGGATAAAATGTTGGAAATACTCATAGTCATTCAATCATCAATATTTGTTTATGTGACTTTTTTAATTCTATTTAATGTACAAATTGAATTGTTTTCTGTATGTTATGTCATGTGCTCAGTTTTTTTTAGTAAATATGTTATTGAAGTATATTACATACTTATCTCGATTTCAAAAACAATATTTTTTACCTAAATGTTATAAAATTAGAATATAATACAGTATGTATTGATAGTAATACTTGTAATATATTAATATTTGTACAGACTTTTTGATAACAAATATATTATTATTATGTTTTCAAATCTTATATTTGTCTACAACATAATTTTATAATTAAAGTTTTTCTTATTCATACATTTAAAATATATAAGAATAAATACCATTGAATTTCATTTTTAATCTGACATGATTCTCAAATATTTGTTGAAATAGTGACTATACTAGTAGATTCTTAAGATTTATACATTCCTATGTAATGATTAAGAAGTAATAGTATCCATCATAAAATTAAAAAGAATAAATAATGGTCAATAAATCAATTTTCCTTATTACATTCTTAAGTTTAATCAAGTTATATGATGTATATTAGCTTATTGGCAAACTAATTAAACAACAAAATAACAACTATCGGAGTGGATTTGTATATTGGATCAACATTTCGGTTGCGTTTCCTAACTTAACTTCAACGGAGTAAATCGTTGATCCGGTCGGAACCACATTTGTATGAAAAATATTATATAGGATCAACAAAAACCACCCCGATCAACAAAGTGCTCGCGATATAGCACGCATGATATTGACGGATTGATATAACTAAATATATATATGTATTTATATATATATAACAAAGGTTAAACTTAAATAACTTGAAAAATAAATAAAATGATCACGCCCACGTGTTGGTGTTTTGAAAAATGCAATCAAAAACTGAGGTTGTTTCTGACATAGGTCCACAGCCTAGATCATTTACTATTGTCTCCCCGGAAGGTACTTTTCGTCGTAATCGCCAACACATCCTACAACCAAAACTTTCACCCTCTGAGTCCCCTCCTAGTAGTAGTTCACTTCCATCTCCGTCAGTCCCACTAGATACTGATCCAACGTCCCCTTCCAATGTATCGCCTTCTCCTCTATCGAATTATCAATCCCCTTGTAGAAATAATCCTGTCCAAGAATATAAAACAAAAACAAACACATCACATACACCAAATACACGTACTCACCACACAACTTATTCTTCATTCGGCAGAGCTATCATAGAGTCCCGAAGATTTTGGTAATTAGTCTAGATTAAGTTCATAATTTGTACTTAGTTTGTAAATGTATTGTTTAATGTCTTTAACCTAATTTTGTTTTGTGTAGCTGTCAAAACACAGTTATGTGAATTTAGTAGACGTCAATGTGAGAACTGTCAAAATTGAAAATGTCAGTCTAATAGTATGTAAGAAGTTTGTCAATTTAAAAAAAAAAAAGTGTATACTACGTACGTACTATGTGCGTTTTCCAATTACAGAGCATTTTGCGACTGAGTGCCGCACAATGCCGCATTATGCTGAAGCGTAATTGGAACGTGAATTAGTTTTCAAATGCATCAGCAGAGTGCGCTAAGTCAGTATTGAAAAAAAAATGTTCTGAATAGAGTTAGCAACCTCAGTAATGTATAAATAATGTGGTAAACAATAATAATTGGTTGAAAACTTTTTACGCTTAATTTAATAATCAAATTATTTCATTAACTTTTTTTTACTGAAATAATAGGAAACCTTTAAAGAATATAAGGTTTTAACAAGCTAAATTAACAGTAAAATATTTAGTTTCATGTAAGAAAATTACATCATTTACGTTTTGAGTAATATTATTTAATGATTTCTAAAAAAAATATATACTTTTTCAAAACCATTGCAATTTTTTCTAAAGTATAATCCTGTAAAGTAAATTTGTTTACAGATCCGAATTTTAAAATAAAATTGTATTCATATTTTAAATGTGGAATATAAAAAAAGTAACTATTTATACCTTCATCCATACTAATATTTATATTTTTTAGCAGTTTGAAATAACTTTAATTATTTTCAATATCTACGACGAAACGAAAGCCTTACAAATTTTTCAACAATAAATAATATTTACAAATTACAAACGAAAATTTCGATAAATGCCAACTTAAAGAAAAATACTGGTCAATTTTCTGTCACTGTGTTGGTATTGTTTGCGAGCGCATTCGCGAGAGCATTCGTTTTGAGAGTGCTCAATTGTGCGAAGCGTTGCTGTAGTTGGAACACTCAACGTTGAGCATTATGCCTAAAATGCGCTCTAGTGCTGTAATTGGAAAACGCACTATGTTCCACTTCATGCCATGTTTTCTTTTCTTAATAAAGGGAGATGTTACGTATCTATGATTTAATATTATCTATGGGTTTCCGTTTCACTGTGGTATGTCTCGGACCACCTGTCATGGCTGAATATATGTTTATGAATAACAATGTCGTCTTATTATAATAACCGCTTACCTGGCCACCCACCATAACACGATACGTTTCAATACGACATGTTTGTGTTTGCCACATGCTAATAATTGTCTGATGACAATTTTCGGCTAACATCACCATTCTGCCTGAATAATATTATATATTTACACAATTACTTGGGTATGAGTAAAACGTTACGGCGCGTTGCTCAATAATTATCTCCAAAATTTGCGTGACGTAATAGTTGAACGCCGAAACCTATCCTGCCAAATTGCGCTTCTCAAGCATTACAAATTTATTAGCCAAATAGGTACCTATATCAATCATCTTTCATTACTCACATTATTCTACATTTTTTACATCTAAAATACGCCATTATCTCATCACTATCTTTAATTAAATGAATATTTATTCTTCAACCAACCAATGTTTAATAGTTATTCTGCTATTTCATAAATCATTAAAATCGATCCCTACCACCGTTCTCAGTTATAAGTGTTCGAACAAACACTGTTTTGTATGATAAGTAGTTTTACTGTTAAAACGAAGTTAAAAAGAACAGTCGCGACATCTATTGGACATTCTACGTATTACGTAAGTTTAGAAATTTGATATAGAGACATCTGGCGGAAAAACGAATAAACTAAGTTGTCGATGCCAGTTTGGACCATTAATTTTGAAATTTGAGACACGCGAACTAATCATATACTACATTCATAGATGGCGTTGTTTCAGAAAATATTATGTGACAATGTCCTAGACATAATATTTGTTTTTTACTAAAATTATTAAACAGTATCATTTTGATTAGACATGTACAAAATTTGTTTTAAACACAATAACTCATAGACAGTACCTGTATATTATCTGCCGATCCCCACGATTTAATGATCGCTATAATCTGGTCTTCTATCAAGTTCCCTCTCTCGGGCAGACTTTGGGGCCTGGTCGCACCTACGCCTGGAAGTTACTGAAGACGCCTCTGTCGTCTTCTTTACGCGAACGTTTAGGAGCCAATGCAGAAGAAACCCTCTTTTTCTAAGAAAACAGAGAAATAATATAGACAGATAAAAACAAATTATATAAACAATTGTAAACAAAAAAAAGAAATTACTGTTGAATAATTATGAGTTTTTAAATGTACCGTAGAAAAATGAAGTAATTGAAGTAAAAATTACATAATTTCGATTCAGTATTTTAGATAAGTACGTGAAGTATTGTAGAATTACCCCCGTTTATTTATTTATTTATTGTTTTCAAAAGGATTCGTCAACCTTAATATCCTACATAGTATATAATGGCATCTTTAATAAGAGTAGACCAAATTTTTTACTGTACCTTTGTTTATTATACCATGCAAATAACTGGATTTATGGATTTTCTTGCGTTTAATGTGCACATTGATGCAGTGATCATCAAGATAAACTTCTAGGGAGAGTGAACCAAGTGAATCTATAGACACAGGAACATTAATTATTTGTCCATAAATACCATTATGACCATTAACATTATGTCTTTAACTCAATCACAAAGCATTTTTCAAATTTAATGACGTGGAATAAGTGATACATGTATCTTATGTTTCATAATAAGCTTATATTTAATTTTTTATTTTTTACTCTTTTAAAATAGGTTTACAATATTTTGTTTACATTTGTTAAATAATTATATGTGATGACATGCAGGTAGGATGGCTAACCGCGCCGAGTGCGCGGAGAGGACGCGGCGCGGCATCATTCAGCTAACCGGTGCGGCTCGCCACGCTCAATTCAACCGGAGCGGTTGACCGCAAGTCGGTGCGTTGTTATCGTGCGGTTTCATGTAACCAATCGATGGACTGCCCGCATGGATTTATATCGTTAGATATGCCCTTACCGCGAGTTGGACCGCGCCGTGTTGTCACAGTCAGAAGTGAGTCCGGTCGCTAACCTAGGATCAGTGTTGTAAAAGGACGTTTGCGAGCAGTTTAGTGTCACAAAATGCCATCGTGTGCCATTCTAAAGTGCAACAACAATTCTAAGCACAAATAGGCAGAGGTGCAACATTTCACTCATCAAATGTTGCGACTTGATTTAAAACACAGGTTTTCCTTCCACTGTCTAAAATAACAAATGTAAATGGCGAGTGCGAAAAGAAGAGAAACAGTGTTTGCAACTAATGTAGGTGAAAAGAATGTTTTAGTTTCGACCGTACCTTCTATACAAATTGCATTCAAAAACAATGCCACAGTTTTTGGTGTCGGGGCCTAACTAACGATATAAATCCATTATCCATGGACTGCCCGACTGTCGTACGCATCGGACGTGTTTTTCGTTGCGCGCATCCGGACCGTGTATTCTTTTAATAACTATCACTGCTTTTTGTACACAAGTTTGTCATAGTTGGGAGGTGCTGCCACAATCAACTGGAGTCTCTACTCTCGACGTTCACTCGCCGCCTATCCCTGAGCCTTCGGGATTCCGGGAGAAACAGTGGAGTGCGCTATGAACCGGTAGTTTTCAGGGTCGTGCGTTTTATTATAATGAAGAGCGCAATCCTCGGGTCGGCCAGGAGGAAATAGCCGCCCGCCCGCAGCGCCCACGCTCCCGTTCAGGTCGAGCGAGGCCCCCTGCAGGTGCCGGGCCACCGCCAGCCCGGACCGTCAAGCATTGAGCTTTAAGACATGGCAGCCAGCTCAGCCCTGCGGCTAAAGCACCAGCAGGCTGCGCCAAGCAGTTCAACTTTTTGCGGAGCCAGCTTTGCCTCAACCGAGTCGCAGCCATTAATTTTACCGACCAGCACCCGCATCATCAGAGGCGAAGCCTAATCCAGCTCGTAAGACATCGCAATCCAATCAATATGTGACGTCAGCAGGCCACGCCCCCGATGACGCCGTTGGCTTCATTCACCGCATCCGGAGAAAACAAGCCGCCTCCAACGACGCCATGTTGTCGTTCGCCCGCCACCGTGTCCGGAGCATCGCGCGCTGGCACCGGGCCAACCAATACCGCGCGCGATCCGTCCGTCGCGCCTCCCCTTCCGCATCGCGCGTCAAGCGGCGACGTCATCGGGTACCGGCGACCCTGATCTAGTTAATGCGGCCTCGCTATTCGGTGCAAGGTCGTCGCGCGCAACCGAAAATGTGAGTGCCGTTTATACAGGCCCGACGCCATACAATCGCGAGTGCTGTAGTGTAGACGATTTACTAAACACGTTAGAGCGGGACCCGGGTCCTAGTGTCGCGTCTTCGCCGCGAACGGCATTTTAACACGTTCACTGTGGCAAGTAAAATCATAATTCTTAATCAGGTGCGGCGACGGGCCAAAATGCGCCCCCAATGATATTTCTGCCGGTGCGTGGCAGGTCTTTCTAGACCCAACAGCACTAGGATAGATTAAATTGCTATAACTTTGTGGAAACATAATGTATAATATATTTTTTTATATTGTTAGAATGACCTTGAACCCAACTTCCTTAGGTTTGATTCGCCCCGGGATCTGGCAAACAGGAAATGAGCAATAAAGCAGGAAAAGCGGCAGGCCGATATCGACCTGAACCGCACTTGATTATATTTTTAGTAGTGATGGGACAGATAATAGGGGGATATCGAAAATAAAACAGAATTGTCGTAAAAGAACTGAAAATGTATTTTTTTACTTATGTATGCCTGTCCTGGAAACCGAAATACTTTTTATTTTTCTTAGTGGAAAATATTTCTTCACTGTCACTGTCAATAACTGCAAGGAGAATTACTCTATTTTCCAAAATTTGTACTTGAAGTGAAACTTCTTTATCGGGGTTGGAAAAAAATTTAGTGTAAAATTTTTCGCTTACGCGTCACATTTTTCGGATACGCGTCAGTGTCACATTTGACCGTTACGCGCGTCTTTTTCTTGTCCCTACCACGGTTGATTCAAAGAGATTCTAAACCATTAATAACAAAAATGTATAATAACGATAACAATGATACTAAAAATTCTATTACAATTTATGAAATTCTGTAATAATCTTAGTGGTAATAAGGTAAAATGAAATAATTGTCTTATTTGTATGCAAGTCTGTGATATTAAAAGCCTTTTGTTAAACTTTATCTAATTTAACTTTATTTAACCAATTTCTGTAAAGTTGCATATAGATAATTTTTCGAAAAATAAGGTCATAAAGAAGTTTTACTTCTTACGTGTGTACACTAGTACACGCATTTTATTTTTTTTCTTTTATTGCTTGCCATCGTTGATTTAATCGAACGCTACGTTAGATCAGTTAGATAGCACAACACTAATTGGCCGGGCGCGCGCTCTGTGCGGTATCGGGTCGCCAGCTGCCTGTTGGGTGGGCGGGCTGAAATAGGCCCACTGCCGCACTCAGCGGATGCAAAGCAGCGTCAGTGCGTGGTAGGTCGATAAAAGCCTGCCGTTATGTTTTGATGGGGAAAACCTACAATTTTGACCGCAAGATGAAATATATATTTGTCCCTGTCGAATTTTTACAAACACCTAAGATAATCGTTACGCACCAGCGAGAGGGACATAGATTTCTTCGTCCGCACCAGCGGAAATACCGCGGCAGGCTGATATCGGCCTGTTACGCAGTGAACGTGTTAACGGCAAAGAGAGGAGGATTTTATTTCCCCATACAGGTTGAACAAAGCTTCCTTTAGAAGCCTGATATTCGCACCTTAACAAATCTCAAAGGAACGAACGAAATTAGTTTAGAGGTGAAGGCAAGTAAATTTACATTATGATAATTTACGTTTGCTTAAAATCTAGGCTTATGCCACTGAACCCTATATTACGTGTAAAATGAAATTATAACGGTTTATTTTTTCACGCTAAGTTTTTTAGCCTCAGGATCGTACCAACGCATTGTAGGCCTGTCTGTACAGATAGCTCAAAGAAGTGTCGGTAGGTGCATACAAGAAGTCGTTGGCGCCTTAAATAATCCGTCAATATTAAATAAATGGATCAGATTTCCATGTACATTACAACAAAGATCAGAAAACAAAGTTAAGTGAGTATTATTTAATTTAATAGTAATGTTGTAACATAACTCTCTTAGAATTTGGAAGCAAATATTTTATACTAGATTTTTGTTTAGCTAATTAAATGTTTCCTTAAACCTAATATACTTAAAAAAAATTAAGACAGGTTATATACTATCTTAATCTATAAATAAAATATTTAGTTTTCAGCAACAGTATGGACTGCCAGGAGTTGTAGGCTGTATTGATTGCACTCATGTTGCTATTGTTAGGCCTTCTACAGATGAGCATTTATATTTTAATAGAAATGGCTACCATTCTATAAATGTTCAAATGGTATGTTAATTGAAACCATATATATATACATATATACTAGTACTTATAATATCACTGTCCCTGCAGTTTGTATGCTTTACAGCACGTATCCTCTCATTATAACTCATATTACTAAACATACATATATATATATATAAATATTAATATGTAATTGCTTTTGTTTGTCTAACTTAAACTCAAGAATTGCTGGACTGATTTGGTCAATGATCTTGAAATCTTTGTGGAAGGGAAAGTGTAAATGGTGGGAAACATAAATAACAAGTAAAGAAAAATACTAAAAACAATCACTGAATTTTGCAATAAATACTGTTGCTACCTGGGAAAAGTCTATTTGGGTTGGGGTTGATATCAATGCATTGGAATTTGATGATACTGATTATGCAGGAGGCTCGGGGACCCTTGATTGGAACACCTCCAAGTGATTTTAGCTTTAGGATAAGCGTCAAAGTATTTAAAAAAAATTTTTTAACTTTTGTCAATTGTATTGAAATTATAAACAATCCGCCATTATCTAACTACTTTTCTATTGGTTATAAGTGATGTGTCATTTTCGGTAAATTAATTGGATCGATTATATCCTCATTTGTTAATTTTATAGTTGAACCTAATTTAAGCATTACTTGTCAAATGTACATACATTATTTATTTATTTTATTTATTATCACTTCGCTGCATATACATTAATATAGTACAATTGACATAATTAAATAAAAAGGAGAGCAACTTACATTAACTTCATGTTTTAATTAATGTATGGTTCCGAAAATTATTAAATTATTCAAATAGTACCCAAAACCGAATCAAAGCACCCCACTATCCACGTGGTCTTGTCTGCCTTACCCCTAGAGTGTATATAAATAATCGGAGGCGCGGAGGAAGAGCAACCCCCACCCGCTGTAACCTCGGCTTTTTGGTACCAGCCTCAGCCGCTACAGCTTTCATAATGCCAGTGCTTTGGTACGCAAGGGTGGAGGGGCTGCATTTCCCGTAGCGCCGGAGCTGTCCACAAAAAAAAATATTATTTAGATTGGTTAGGTTATATAATAATATTTTTTTAAAATAACTGTTCAACTGAAACTCAAATCGAATACAAAATCGGATTTAAAATCGAATACTAAAATCTAGATTTTCACTTTCACAGAATAGATTATTTTTCACATCTCTATTCATTTTATAAAGTATAACCGCAATCGGCCATTTCGAATGTGGATTTTGCCAGAACAGTGTGTGTTCACAGTGATAAAGTGCAAAATATCCGTTAAAAACCGTTACTTTTTAGGTTTTTTTATTTTTGCTTGAATGTGCGTTATTTTATTAGCAATTTTTTAAAACTTGGCTTATTTATATACATACTAGACACTGATTTCTTGCGATCATTTTCAGATTTCATATAATGGCGTCTACAAATAGTGGACGTGGGTGTGGTACCACCAAACCTACTGAATCTGAACCGAACTCTACAAGCACAACGCTTCCTAGACCGGCTTTTGAGTACATCATCATCATCTTAGGTTAGTGTATTAATATTTTTTTAAATAACCTGTGTGAACAGTGATAAAGTGCAAAATATCCGTTAAAAAGCCGTTACTTTTTACGTGAATGTGCGTTATTTTATTAGCATTTTTTTTAAACTTTACTTTACATACATACTAGACACTGATTTCTTGCGATCATTTTCAGATTTCATATAATGGCGTCTACAAATAGTGGACGTGGGTGTGGTACCACCAAACCTACTGAACCTGAACTGAACTCTACAAGCACAACGCTTCCTAGACCGGCTTTTGAGGATGATGGGCCCTTGGAGGATCGTCGTCTTTTTAAAGATGAAGTTCTCAAAATGTGGAATTTAACTAAAGTAAATAAAACTTTAGGCAATAATGAGCAGTGTATGGCATTCGCTGAAGAACATGGATTAGTGCATTCTCAAAAGCAATGTGGAAGACATCGTGTACCCATGAAAATAATTAAATCGACGAATAAAACATTTGGCACATGGTCTTGTGTAAAAGCAATTTGCAAATCAAAATCAAGAGTATCTAGAATTAAAGGAACATTTTTCGAAAACATTAAATTAGACTTAGTACATGTCTTCTATTTACTAAATGCATATTCACAAAATTGGAGTTATTATACAACCATTAATGAAGATCCATATAAAGAAGATAGACAACAATGCTTAAGTCGAGGCACTATTAATGATTGGTTTAATTATTGTAGAGAAACCATAGTTATTTATCAAATGGACAAGAATCAATTTAAAGGAAAGATTGTGCAGATAGACGAATCAAAATTTGGGAAACGAAAATACAACCGAGGTAAGTCTTTTATAGCTCAATAAATTATATTTACTACATGTTAACTGTTACATTATTATTTATCTAGGGGAAAAGCCGGATAGTTGCCCCACTTTTAAAAAAGCTTTATATTTTTTAAATATGAACATGCTGAAAATTATTTAGTATGTATCTCGAAACTTAGGTCTTTTATCTTCTATAAAAGCCTATTTTTGTATACATAATTAACAATGGTTTTGAATAAATACTGTTTTATTTCACCTCTCAGAAAAGGGATAGTTGCCTACTATGGCGGATAGTAGCCTAGCGTAGAAAATGCTTCGGGGGATACTTGCCTCGTGCGTTTTTATTTTGGATAGAAATAAATTTATATCAATTAGAGTAATCTTTATTATTTATTTAACAGTCTTTATAATTTACTGAGATCTTTTATTAAGTACAATTTGAAATATTAAGAAACAACAGTAATTTTTCTCCTTTTTCACCGGAAGTAACTGATTTAACTGCTTTAGCACCTTTCTTAACTAATACTTTACCAATTTTATTATTGAGTTGGACACCGCTTTCATCCATGTTAAATATTTTATCTGGCTTGTCCAGCAAATTATTCTCAGTTAAAATAGTTGTCAAGAGCTTGAAAAAATTTGCAACTTCTGTTCTGTTGAGACCCTTCGCTCTTTCAGTTGATAAACCCTCAGCTTGTCTCAAAGTTAAATCAGGATTTTAGCCATTGAGGTCCAGTCATTTTACTCTCATTAATAAAGTTGTGCTTTAATCCCAACTTTGTCTTAATTTTTCGAAGGCAAGTGCTAAGCTATCTTCTGTCCAGTTGATGTTGATGAGAGAAAACATGACAAACAGTGTAATTTAAACTCTAATGCATGCAAAGAAACAAAAAGTTGACTGAAACCACGATCAGTAATAAAAATATTCAATAGAAATTACTTACCAATATAAATATACGCCCGTCAAAGTTTCGCGGAAGATTTTTGCTTACAGGGACAAAACACTTGGGCCTATTCCGATGGCTTACGTGGCATTTAGGCCTTAGAGGCAGTCACTACTTATTGTAGTAAAGCGCCAATACAAATTATAATCTTAACATAGTTTTTTAAACACCGGGGCATGTATCCGACCGAGGCAACTATCCGGCTTTTACCCTACATGTAAACTAGATTTTGGTTATGTTAGGTCCGCATTAATGACAACATTGATTGTGTTACAAGTCCGTTTTACCCCTAGAGTGTTATTTTAATTGTTTAATTGTTGTAGGACGACATATTGAGGGCCATTGGGTCCTCGGTATGATTGAAGACAATTCTGAAGATCTGAGATTGGAAGTGTGCTCAGATAATATTCGCTTTGCGGAAGTATGAGTTCCTCTAATACAGAAACACGTAGAAGTCGACACCGACTTCTGGCGAGCATATGATTGCTTGTCTGAGCATGGATACCTACATAAGAAGGTCAACCACTCGAATCCAGACAACCCCTTTGTGGCTGAAGATGGAACACATACTCAAAGAATCGAGTCTCAATGGAGAGCAGTTAAGCGATTTTTTAAGAAAGATAATTATAATAATACCGAAAATTTCACTGATCATTTATACGAATACCTATGGCGGCGAAACAATAAGAAATATAAAAAAGACCCCTTTTCGGAGCTACTTATAGCAATTAAATATATCTATAAATTAAAATAACACTTTACTATACTCGTATTTTGCTATATTGCTTATTATGCTATACTGCTTATTTTGCTATTTTATTTTGCTTACATATGTTAATTTATTTTTTCATTCACTGCTGCTGAAGAGCTGCTGAAGTGGATAGAAGCCTACTGGCTGCTACCACGACCCGGCTCTACATGCACTATGGATTGGGCCCTGGTGGTTTTAGTGGGTATGGGGTCATCGCATTTTACGACCTTGACCCCCACACTCCCCGCGCCATTCACACTTGCCCAGGCGTGGGGGCCCGTAAGTGGGTTTCCCCAGGTAAAAAAAAAAAAAAAAAATTTTTTTTTGGTTTCCTAAGCGCAAAATTTGTGGGGGGTGATTACTACACCCCTCCCCCCTTATTATTCGATAGTTATATGAAATTGTTGGAAAGTAAAATTAATCTGTAATTGACCAAAGTTTGAATGATAACTAAGTTAGTGTAGTACAATCTACCGAATAATAATACGTTAAATTGTAAGCAGTTCGTTGAGGTTCACAATCTTTCGACAGTTTATAATCTCGCGAGATAGATTACAATCTAACGGTGTTTACAATTTTACGGTGACATATACATTAGGGTGGAGCGTGCTTGTATGGAGGTTTTTTTTTTCGAATTTCAAAATGGCGGTGTACGGAATCGGTGCTCCGGTACAAATATATTAAGCACAGAAAATTTGGATTCAATATCTTAACTGCAAATTGTGCCCCAAAGCCCTTGAAATATACACAAATTTTCGAAAAAGAGGGTAGTGCAACAACTTGTCTCGTATCAATTTTAAAAGTAAAATATGCATTTTCTCACTTAGTATAGATTAACGATGAACACAACCATAGAATAATTGCGAAAGAAACATAAAAGAACATTTATTTACCCACGAAATATCGTTGACAATTTAATAAAATATCGCGAAATTTTGTAATTTTTTGTTTCTGCTACGCGCCGAGGTAGACTTTGCGATGACCTGCTGTGACCAATGAAAATGCATAAGTGACCTATTTCAGTTGAAAGCGAGAGCACGGAGGAGCTGCTATTGTGTCTGCTGCATAACAAGATATCGGCTTAGTGACTGAAGATGATTGCAAGAATGTTGTCGATCGTAGTATCCGCCGAGCCCGTACCCAAACTAGGAACTCACAGATTTCCACTCAGCTCGACCTAGGACATTCCATTCCATTTGTATCTCGTTTGACGGATGAAAGGATAAAACGTTAGTCATGGAGGGCAATCGCAGAAGATTTGTAGTAGAGGAACACATCACTCTGTTAAAAGAAACTGGGTCGCAATACATTGGCCACATTTGCAAGGTTAGCGGTGCTAAAACTATTGCCAACAAACTGTTAGCTTATTTTGTAGCGAAATCGATCGATTTGACTACAATTACAGCCATCAGATGCGACGGTACTGCCGTTGATACTGGGATTCATTCAGGTATCATACGGCTTTTAGAAAAAATATTTAAACGACCGCTGCAGTGGCTAGTGTGCCAGTTACAAGCAAATCAACTAAGCTTGTGTCAGCTGCAAAAATGCCTCCCAGTAGTTGATTTTGTACCAATAAACTGTTACCTGCCTGATATCACAAGAACTCGTGGGTATATAAACCCAGATCACCTATATTTGTTGGAAATATGTCAGGCTATTAATGTAAGAAATTGTGATGAAAACTTGGCTTTGAGGTCTCCAGGAAAAATCTGTCATTCGCGTTGGATGACGACAGCCAACTCAATTCTCAGGCTGTACATTTCCACCAAGAATCCGACTGAAAAACAGATGACTCTGACTGAATTCGTCTTGAAGGTTTACGCACCGATGTGGTTGCATATAAAAACGAAACCTTTGTGTGTTTACGGGGCAAAACACCTAAACGAGACAATTAAATTGACTTGGTATCTTCCAACGCACTAAAAGAAAATTGTCGACCCTGTGATACAAAGGAATGGCTATTTCGGTCACTGCAAAAGAGTAGCCACATCCGAGAACTGGCGGCTCGTGATTATCAGGGAAAAAACGTCGATCTTCGCTCCTATCAGAGTCTTCAAGGTGCCAAGCTTGAACTTCAACGCAGAGCATATGACCTGATTGAATGGGACAAAGTTTCTGAACCGCCAGTCCTGAAACAAATTAGCACCGGCTTATTGAACGATGCTATCGCCAACCCAGATATAGTAGAAATTCAAATTTTGACACTATCGTCAAATGCCGTGTCACACTCAAGCAAGTGAAAGGTGCATCAAAATTGTGACTGAAGCGTGCTCTGCTGTATGTGGGCCCGAAAGACGGGAAGGGTGGATAAAAAATACGTTGAAATCCTGTAAAATCATGCTGATTTTCAATACCAAGGCAAAGTACAGAACTAAGTAATTTTTAGGAAATTTACCCCATTTGCAGTATTTTTCCTAACTTTTCCTTGTCTTAATTGTATAAACTATTTGATTTTATGCCTTTATTGGTATTCATATATTAATATTAATAAATAAAATATATAAGAATACTTACAGTTATTTTTTTATTGATTTTAATTTGTACCCCTGTTTTTGGACTCAACATGTTCATGTTTTTTTCAGTGGCTTTGGGGCACAATTTCTACTGAAAATATCAAAATCCTGTCATAGTATCTTTCGTTCGTATCCCTATGGAGCACCGATTCCCAACCCAGCCCAAATCAAAAGCCCAAAAAAAAATTCACGCTCCACCCTAATATACATATAAGAAAAGAAGACATCACAAATTTTACATTTATATTTATACACATACACATCAATTATATTAGAACATAGTTTATTGAATACTTAAACATTACATTTTTGATTTCGTATAAATATTATAATTTTATACTTAATGCTTTATGTAGCATTAGTAAATAAATTAAACAATTTTTGCTTTACTTATTCTACAATTCTGTATGTACTTAGAACACGTAAACAATATATACCTATTTACAAAGTACATTTTTATACCTCCTCAACAGCCCAATAATGAAGAATGACCATGGCTCATGACTCCAATTCTAAATGCAGTGCCAGGAACACCTGAGGCGACATATACAGAGAGGCAAGTTAGAGCGCGTAATTGTATTGAGCGTTGCTTTGACAGACTCAGACATCGTACACTGCATTATAAACCAACTGCAGCAGCAAGAATAATTATAGCTTGTAGTGTACTATATAATGTAGCCATTGGCTATAGTCCATTGAAATGTTACATTTTTTAGGCCTAACCTTGCGTTTTTTAGAGGACGCAATTTTATTTTTTTGATGTGTAGGGGGGGTCAGTGTAAAGCTAAAACCAAGTTTGTGGGGTCGCAACCCTTGTCCCACGGCCGCCATCTTGGAAAAAGGGGTCAAAAACCACGTTTTTGGCTATATCTCCTAAACTATCCATCCTACATTTAACTTGTAAAGACACATTTTGTAGCAAATCGCTGTGCCTACAATTATGTTTATGTAACTTTTTATCATAAATCCAAAATTTAAAAAGTTATAAGTAATAAAAGTTAAAATATTTTCTATTTCTAAAGTTGACTAGGTGCGTCAATGCTCATGACAAGCCGATCAAAACAGCAGTTTTACCTTACTTTTAAGATCTCTCGTTTATTTTAAACAAATTTTCCAAATATATATTTTTTTTATTTTTTTTTTATTCCTACAATTTTACTTATTGGTATTCCTAGTAGGCCTATTCCACAGACAACTTGCTGATATGGTAATCTTCGACATAATTATATTATCAATCAGTTATTAGAATGGTAGCTAGCTATCACTTTTTTATTCATAACTTTTTGAATTTTGGATTTATGATAAAAAGTTACATGGACATAATCGTAGACACAGCGATTTGCTACAAAATGTGTCTTTGCAAGTTTTATGTACAATGGATAGTTCAGGAGATATAGCCAAAAACATGGTTTTTGGACCCCTTTATCCAAGATGGCGGCCGGGGGACAAGCACGCCAACCCCACAAACTTGGAGTTAAGCTTGTATTGACCCCCCCTGCATGTTCCATAAATAAAATTGCGTCCTCTGAAAAACGCAACCCCAAATGTAACTTTTCAATGGACTATTAAATGAGCTGTTAATTCGTTACCGCGGTTTAAGCTTAATAAATAAGCTAAGAATGGTAATATTATGTATATCTGTAGCTTGAAAACCTCTAACAAATATTATACTTGACCGCTGAACGGGTATCACATCTTTGTTATGGTTACTACGTCATCATATTATGTTAAATATATTCATATTTTTTATACGATCATTCGATCGTACATAAATAAAATGATACTCTACTCTGGTTTTGTAACACAGACAGGGGGTCTAGCCATATTGGTGTCGAAAAGTATTCTACATACACTACCGCTTTTGCGTAATCGTACTGTCGAAAACGCTTCGTTCGTAGCCAAGAGGCATGTCGATACATTACCGCAAAGTCGACAGCGTAGATGCGAGCTGCTGTTCGTAGCACCTTATTCCGTCATATTGTCTCTGTTTTAAATGTATTCCTAATGTCACTTTTATAAACAAATAAAAGTTAAAACTACAATATTATTGTAAATTAGCTGCAAAAGGGACATTAGAATGTCAGCAAGGTCTGAACAATTTTCGATTTAAGTGGAATTTACGGAAGGTGCAAAGTGAATATATGAATTTTAATTCCATGTTTAAATTAATTATGGTTTATTTCATGTTTTCTCAGAAATTTAAGGCTGCAAATAAACACAATATTTTGAAATTGCATAATCGTGATATATTAATTAGTAGTACTCATACTTTGATATTTTTAGGATTTGACCTCACAGCTATTATCTGCAAAATGAAGAAGCAACATATTTTGTTACCGCTTAGAAGAAACAACAGAAATAGTACTGTGGGTTGATAAATAAAGAGTGAAAATAAGGTTGACTAGAAGTTAATAAGGAATAGAAGGATAGTCCAAGGAATTAAAAAACAATAGAAAAAAAACGTAGACTAGTGTGAACACTGAAATTAGAGTTTGATTTAATCTTTAATTAGGTTTAGTGTTTGTGGTTGAACATTTTGAAAGTAGATTTATATATAAGTGTCGATTTTATTAGTGATTTGCTACTAGTTGGAATTATCTCTGTTTATGTCCAACAAACAATTTCAGTTTATAATAAATTTTGTTTTGTTTATATAATAAATTTATACTTTTAGGAAGTGAGAATTGAAAAACAGCAAGTACTCAATAAAATGAAAAGAGGGATTAATAAAAATTATAAAATAGAAACTTAGTCTCGTATGAAATTATAACCCTTAATCAACCTTTGATTCCATATTGATGCTCCAACATCTTTGATATAAATTTAAGTTTGCTACTAGTATGTAAATGCAAAATCTGTATATGTAAGAAATAAACATTGTATGTTATGTATTTGTCAGTTTTATTTTTGGTAATTTACCTATGTCTTCTTTAGTAGGAAAAGCCATTAAAGTGGTTAATAATATTAGTTTATTTTATAAGAATATACAGATAATGCATATATAAATGACGCGTACCTACTAACAGTTAGGAATATTAAACAAATAGGTAGCAAAATAAAAATGTTTCAGTTATGGTTATTTTTTATTAAAATAAGGCACCAAATATCTTCCTTAACATAATGCTGTCTACATAGAAAAATAAGCATATGTAACAACTTATTAAACAATACAGACATTACTACAGAACACACACAGGTGCACCAAATTCAATGCATTACTAAGAAATGCAGATGTATTCATATTTATATATGTAGATAATTAACTAATAAATGTAAGTGTTAATTTGCAGCAATGTCAATATCTTGTTTGTGTGCTGTTATATACAAAAAATTGTTCAATTCATAAAACCTAACGTTAGATGTTGTGATGATTTCATAAAATTACTATGATACCTACAGTTACTATGAATACATCCTGGGTGATTAAAAAAACAGTGATTGTTTCCTTAACACAAGAATTGTGAATAATAATAGTTTTTTTAAAGATTTAATTCTTCCCAAAATCTACAAATCTAGTTTGTTTATAATAATATCTCATTAACATTCAAACTGCTGAACTTATTAAGATTAAATGTGGAAGAACATAGTTTCAGTTACTGTTTCCTGTTCATGAGGTAATTATTATTAATTATTATTTAACCATTATTTCATACTCCACTTGTCTTATTTTTTACATTATTCATAAAATGCTTCATTCCCCATTTTCTGGTACATAATATAACACTTAAATTAATAAAAGATAAGACTAATAAAACTTGTCCATTTGTGGTTTTTTTTTAATATTTTTAGTTGTCTTATTAGCTTCTCTTTTTCTGAAAAGAAAATATTTTAGTTAGTACTTTGATCAAATAGAAAACTGACTAACTAAACTAAGATCGGTCCAAGGTTTGTTCAATAGGTAACTTTAATATTAAAACTCTTTACTTAATTCTAAACTTAAAAATATACTTAATTTGTCACTTTGCTGCTTATTGTCAATTATAGTTTTTAATGACCAAACAATGTCAGTAACTCCCAAGGGACTTGAATTCAAACTTCTCATTCATTAACAATATTATAATAACTTCTCTAGTATATTGACTTAGTAAATAATTAAAGAAAATATCTGCTTACCATTACTTAGTAATGCTCACTAGATTTTATATTTCTAAAGTTCATAAAGTATAAATCCACTTTTTTTGATTAATTTAAATCAATATTATATCATTATCAGCTTCGATTATAACTACAATAAAATATATTTAGAACTTCTAATTATGTTCATTAGTGACTGCTTTCTCATCTGAAATATACAAATAAAATTGTCAATCATTTTACTTTGCGATTACATAATATATGCAATATTAAATGTTATATGTATTTATCAAGTTAAAGAACAATTTCATGAACTTACATGCAATATAAATATCAATAAAAGATATGCAATATAACTAGGATTTACCTCTACTAATTTGCTGATTTTCTTGATATTTTCATATTTATCTGTGTCTTTTATGTTATCCTCGCATTGATTCATAGAAAAACTAAAACTCTTAACTTAAAAATATTAACTCTAGTTTAAATTATTACAATTACACGAGAACGTTAAAAAAATACAGATAACAAGTTAAAACCATTTCGTTAAAACGTCCAAAATAAAATTTTAAAACGGTAGTCATTAAAGATGGCAATAGTTGTACTGAATTATTGCAAACAGCAGCTTTTGAGATCACGCTAAAACATGGCGGAGAAACGCCGTTTTTTCTACACTGCCGAAACATTAATTGGCCGTTGGCTACCGAATAGCGTAAGCGTTAATGTGTGTCTTTTCGTAGCACTGTCATGGCGTCGCTTATTGTATCCCGACTCACGCCTTTAGACCCTAGGCTACCGTCTGTCGACACGAGCTGTCATTTTCATACAAATTTAGTTTTCGACTTTCTACATACACTACCGTTAAGCCATCTTGGCTAGACCCCCAGGTAGTTACAAAACCAGTGGCGCTACAAGATTTTACGTCTGGCCTCAGATTTCTCTAACTGATTTGTGATCATTAACTTTTTCGAATAGGTAAGTAGGTGATTAGCTTTCTGTGCTTGACACACGGCGTCGATTATGGGTCTAAGGCATGCCGGTTTCCGCACGTACGAGCGAGCGTAAAACGCGCAAATAGACAGAAATTCTATTGGTGCACACCCGGGGTTCGAACCTACAACCCCAAGGATGAGAGTTGCATGCTGCTACCACTCGGCCAACACGGCTCGTGTTTGTCTACAAACAAATAAATAAAATTAAAGATGTGCCCTGCCGTTTCACTGCATTAATTCGCAAGTAGCCTGACTACTGTCGATAGACTTCCTCGATAGGCAGATTCTGAGATCGCATTCAAATTACTTTTACGCTACAATATAAATAAAATATTGATAATAAACAAATCAAAAATGGAGGTCACTTTTCTGTTTAATGTCCATCCTTACTAAGAGGACAGAATGCTTTACTTTTATTTCATAAGTCTTCTTGCTTTACATTTAATTAATAGGACTGAGAAAATAATGATACACTATCATTATTGTATTAATATATTTTCTCATGTAAGTGACTGTTGTAATGCTCTTAATGCGAAATAAATATCTTAAGCTGTATATAGGTTTGGACTTTGGATTACATACATAATATCATAGCAGGAATATAATAACAAAGCACTTTCAATGATTGTCACGTAGCAGACGCAGAATATGTTTGGACGATTTGTCGTATGTCGTATTGTTGATATATCACTAAACGTGTGCAAGCAATTTCATACAATGTGATAGAATTGCATACTATGCAGGATTGTATGGATTTATGGGGTTTTCTTAGCTTTATTTATAAAGGATTATTTACCCTTTTAAATAGCCTAACTTTAAAATTACTCTACTATTTCTACAACTTAAAAAATAAACCTTTTAATTACAAACAATAGTATACTTATTTTCATTATGATACTTTTAAATGTCCCGAGCCCGAATTATGAGTAATCAATATTTTATACGCCTTCTATATCTTTATATTGACGATTAACCCATAACATTCATATTTCAAGCAAGAGTGTCTTCATACTTGCTAAGAATAAAAATTGCGACAGGATGGACAATTATAACATCATTCGTTATAATAAGTATAAAACAACAATTATGTACTGTAAATATTTTTTCTTTTTTTCGCTGCTTTTTTACGCTACTTAAAGATTATATATACTTTAAAGATGTGCAATATTGACAGTATAGTTGGATGCATCTAAAATACATAGTGAAAAACTAACGGGCCACTGGTAAAACAACGTAATAGATTGCAATCTTGTCTGTGAAAAGCGTTGTGTGGACTACCAGCCCTGTTTGTGCGTTACATTTTTCAACGGAATTGCGAGTCATACAGGCACGCTATGCATTCCTGAGTTACCCGAAACGAAGGCGCAATATCTAATGAATGAAGCCAACAATAGCTTCTTTAGATATTCAAGAGACTTCGTATTTATTATGAATACGATATTGCAATATGAAGTTTAGATTATGCTGAATTCTTCTAATCTATGTCATCAGTTATTGTTTGGCCGAAAGCGATCCACGAACCTTCTTCCAATGCTAGCCATGATATGCTAATGTTAAGTAAATATTAGAATTAATGATTTGAAAATGTCATAAACCTTGAAAATGAAATCATTGTTTATTTTAATTTTAAGTGCATACAAATGAAAATTTCCCCATTTAATTTCGGTAGTGAGTATTAAGTTAACAATTCAAAGAAATAATGAGATCAAATCCCTTGTAATCCCTGGGAAATTTCATCATTTATAACTAGAGCGAAACTTATCAATTTTGGAATCAACAAAACCGACAATTAATTATAAATTCTCGCAAATTAATTAAATTCAAGCATGTGTTACATTAATTGTAGCCCACAAGTCTGGTTGACGTACTATCAGCACACACGGTATTGAAATAGAAACTGCTGACTCCTTACATACTAATCTAAACATTTTTACTAGTCTAATTTAATATGCTATAAGTTTATCAATATTGCAATAAGTAAATAACGTGTTTAATAGTTAAATTAAAACAAAAAAATCCTTAAACATTATGTTTGTGCTCGCCGTCCACACTTATTTTCGAGGGCACAAATTGGTTCTATTTAGTGGTAATTTCTTTCTTATGTGTGCCTAATTAGTGCGTCTATAAATAAATAAATGACAAAACTAACTAACTAACTGAAAAAACTATCCCTGACTCTTTCATATTTAAGCATCCGTAGAGCCTGCGTTGATTGATAATAAAGAGTTGTAAATCAGGTGATTCGAAACTCTAGGAACATTTGTTTGAAACTGGCTCCTGCAAAAGCGGCTGAAATGTGTAGTACATTTCTTTAGTGCGAAATTTATTCTTGCACGTACCCCAAAGAGTTATGTATGTGTTAGTTTAAGTTATTTTATATGTTATGTAGTTTTCCACATCTTACACTCACCTTATATCATTTTCTTTAAAAGGTTACTTAGGGTAAGGTAAGCGATAAGACCGCCCGATGCCCTTATTGTTATTTAATTATTATTATTTTTACTGTATAAGTGTTAAATAATAAGCTATTATATATGAAACCTAAATATAAATCAACATAAGCCAAATAGCTGGTAAACAGAAAAAAATATCAATAAAGTTAGCGCGGAAGTGTATCATGCCTCTACGAGATTAAAAAAAATTTAAAAAGAAATTAGTGAATTAGCAACAGTAGAAACTAGTGGTATACCGCTTGCTGACGGTACATAATTGATATAGTGAATGTTGCCACAAATGCATCTTATGTGTTTGCGATTCTAATGCAAAACCCTAGTCCTAAATGGATTTGATGAGATCTGATAAGATTTACTGATCTGATTTGCAGTTTACTGTGCCTGTACTTTGAAATTGTACCAAAATAAATATATAGGATAAATTTTTACAATTTAGAAAACATATGGCATATAATAATATAATATTTAGTAAAAGGGAATGAAGGTTCAGAAAGTTTTTCTATCCACGGCTCTCTCTTACGCTTTTTATATTTCAAAAATACTAATTTACCTTAAAAGTCATATAGATCGCAATTATCATCTCTTTATTGAAAGAAAGATACGTTAGATACTAGCAAAAATTATATTGAGTCAATAAAATCACTCACAAAATTACCCATACGTGGTAATCTTACAAGAACGCTTACTTTACATCAAGAATAGATCAATTATAATTCCTACTGATAGTACAAGAGAGATTAGTTTATAAATGGTTGCGATGGATTTATAAGCATTGTAAAATCATTAGTGACCATGATTGCTACAACCACTTGAATTGTTTAATAATATAAATAATGTGATAAATTTGCGTTTATGATGTTAAAGAGGTTTTTTGATGCTACGACGTAGCGTTATCGCGGAAGCTACACAACGATATTACGTAACATGTGCAAGAAAATATGCTGAATATGAAATCTTATTAAAGTGTCCTTTCCTTTGACAGCACACTATTTTGTCACCAAAATATTTTTAGATAGCCTTAAAGTTTTGGCCTACTACTATGTGAAAAAATCACTAATCTGTTTATTTTTGTTATCGTTCCGTAAATTATATAACTATTGCGCATTTTCAGTCGTAAAGTTTTTTTTGTTATTTAAATCTATATATATACATGACAATAATATTTTCTAAAATTTTGATGCAAATTTAACTGTAATTTGTATTTAACTATATTAAAAACTAAAGGGCATTTTATAAACGTATTATTTCTTTGGTAAGTTTTAAAACTTGCTTCATAAATAAAAAAGTAAAGCGAACCTGTAATATTGTAAGTGCTGGTCCAGAAGTGATGTAACTCTCAGATGGTGCGCAAGGTCTGGTTGCTCTCGTGGCGTTCGAGAGAAGGGCGTGGTCACATAGCCGTGGAGATTCTTCGCGACAAAACGACCCCAGCAGCAACTTCTTGTCGGTCATATCCAACTAAAGAGAAAAAAGAATCTTTTAAGTTTGTTAGTATTAATACGTGATACTTTTTGTACTAATATTTTTACCAAAGAATTGTGTTCGCTTATTTATTAATAACATGCATTCGTTTTGCGTCGCTCGATAGGTTGTTAATGGCATGATTATAAAAAAAGGGTGCGTGTACTTATGTACGCGCGTAAAAAGTTATACTTCTTTAGCATTATTAAAAATAGTTTTTGATTGCATGCAAATATTTAATTACAATTAAATAATCAAAGACTGGAAAAGAAGTCATTATAGTCAATAAATTTCAGTTTACATTTGAAAAATTAAATAAATTAATATTTATTATTATTCTCTTACATTAAGTGTAACATAAACTCTATTATTATTCGAATGCTGTTTCTAAATTATGTCCAATACCGTAGCATCTTCCGTGGGCAACTTCATTCTGTTAATTTTTTGTCACGGTGCGCGCGCATCGTAAAATTTCACTCTCATCAATTTTCCAAAACGCGCCTAAAGAAGTATAACTTCAATTATATTTTACATTCTTGGTACACTTGCGGTGACACAAGTATGCTACAGTAGCGAGGCTTATATCACGTTTAAGGTGTAAAATTATTACCATCATTCAATAAAATATTATACACATAAAAGAAATGGCTTTGTTATGTTTATCCAAATCATAATTTAATTTACACACTCCGACGCTTATTCGATATTGTTGACATAAAAAAGATGTAAAATCTTCAAGTTTGTTTTACAACTTCACGTAAGATAAACGTAAAAGAGAAGTACGGGGGAAGTAAAACGTGAATACCAAGAAGAAAGTTTGAAAACAAAATAAAATTGTAACAGATAGTACAAAAATATTATAATTGTATTTGGGTTGAATATTTATTCAATACAATGAAATGGCCATCGTCAAATTCGTTTATTTTTACCACAATATTATCATTACATTATATAGACAGGTGATCAGGCTTCTGTACATAATACATTTCATATTTTTAGGTATATTAGACCATTCAAGTTAGCCTTTACCATAGGAGCAAGTATTGATTGTGTAGAATGAAACTGTGTGTGATTCTAACGCGGGTTTAGACTCGCACGATTAATACACTAGGATACCACTGCTCTAAGCGTAGCATCATAAATATTAAAGATTTTTTAAAAGGCCACAACGCACTCACGAGCCTTCTGGCAGGGTTATCATTAACATCAGATGTCCCTCCTGCCGCTTTTCTATGTTGTATCATTTGTCTTCATTGATTTAATCTTAATTTTCTCTTGTTTCATGTTACTGTATGAAGTGCTTTTATTATTATTATAAGCTACTATAAATTTATATACAGGGTGGCCAAAAAGTCGTGGATCAAACGCAAATAGGGGATAGATGAGGTCATCAGCGGCAAAAAATTGTTCCACGGGAGGTCTCTAAGGTCAACCCCTGCAGAGTTATGATTTATTTTGGCTTTTATATGAAAATAGCCTTTTTTTACTAATTCTTCTTAAATTTTGAAAATATCTACATCCTGTATCTTTTTCATAATATCCACTAGATTGGTAATGATGAGTTCTTGCGATAGACATACTATTTATAGTTGTTTATTGAGTGTATTCAAGATAATATTAAGTTATACGATATAAAAATTTCTCAAATTAAAACTTTTTGTTTATTTCGGACCCCACTGTGAGAAAAAATTACTCTACCGAAAAGTGACCCTGTATTACAAGTTTTGGTGCATTTAATATGGATTCTGAAAAGGTATTACACGTGGCCATAAGTCGCTCTAATATCTTTCTAGGAAGAATTACAAACAACGATTGTGAAATAATAATTGTATTAAAACAATTATTTCTCAATGGTTGTTTGTATGAAACAAAATATTTTACAATAAAATATGCTCAAAATTCCTGACTCTGACCATAATACTTAATCTGCACCGTCTAATCAAATTCCTACGTAACCCTCCAGCCATCTGTCCAATTTTTTGAATCTAGACCGATTCACACAGTACTGGTCCCATGTAGGTAAATAATCTATCATAAGTCCGAATCGTTGTTGTTTTTTCGTCCTAGAAAGATATTAGAGCGACTTATGGCCACGTGTAATACCTTTTCAGAATCCCTATGAAATGCGCCAAAACTTGTAATACAGGGTGACTTTTCGGTAGAGTAATTTTTTTTCACAGTGGGGTCCGAAATAAACAAAAAGTTTTAATTTGAAAAAAAATTATATCGTATAACTTAGTATTATCTGCAATACACTCAATAAACAACTATAAATAGTATGTCTAACGCAAGAACTCATCAGTACCAATCTAATGGATATTATGAAAAAGATACAGGATGTAGATTTTTTCGAATTTTTAGAAGAATTAGTAAAAAAAAGTCAATTTTCATATAAAAACCAAAATAAATCATAACTCTGCAGGGGTTGACCTTAGAGACCTCCCGTAGAACAATTTTTTGCCGCTGATGACCTCATCTATCCCCTATTTGCGTTTGATCCACGACTTTTTGGCCACCCTGTATAAGCTGCAATAGTGTACTTACAACGCTTAAGAAATATATATTCAATATAAAAAATCGTGTTCTCAAAATTTGAGATATTCCTCTTTAGTGATGTAAAAATGCGTGAGCTAAATTAGGTTAGTTAGTATATTACGCAAGGGAAATCAAAACATTTAGTTATATTTGTTAGGTGATATTGCTTGCAATGAAATATTCCTAATACTGAACAACACAACGTTCAATTACAGTGTATAAACACACGTTTCATGTGACGTCAGCCACGGCTTAATTATACGTATCGATTGACTTAAATAAGTACAGTTTGTACTGTAGAAATATCGATTTAGATTTAATCTAGCCAGTAATAACCGTATCTAGCGTTTTCATTGTGAAACTTAATCCCTGTTACATATTGCTACAATGAATAACCCAGTTCTGGAAACCAAGGGATTCATTCTGACAGCGTGGAAACATTAAAATAACCTATTTCTGCTGACTTCGATTTTATAGATGGATCTCAAGTAGTAGGAACCAGTAGGAAAGTATTTATTTATTAAAGTAATTTTCTCCTATAAAAACTGTGACAAATTTCACTGGATCTGGTATTGATGAAATAAAAAAATATTTTATTAATTTTAAATATGAATTTATCAATTATTTTACAAAAGTATTTTAAGGTATACATCAGTGTATAGTTTTTGCACAGATTTGACATTTTGCTAGTCAACAAACTCGACAAGTCAATGACACCATAGACTCTACGACGTAGAGGCTCTTTGGGGTAAACATTTCTCTAAAACGTCTTCATTATTTTCGGGACTTAAATTTAAAAGTAATAATTTTATTTATTTTATAGACAAGGTGATCAGCGAATTTTAGATTTGAGGCATACCGGTTTATGTACGAGCGATTTTTTAGATGCGCGCATAGACTGAAAGTCCATTGATGCAAGGCCGAGGATCGACTTCAGATATAAAAAAAAAACTAACGCAATTATAGATATATTGTGTATTGACATCCATCTGTAACGAAATACAGTTTTCTGCTAGTTGCTATTCAAAAATGAACTTCACAACTCAGGTATTTCTTGACACAGAAAACTTTTGATTAAAGTGCTAACAAAAACTTGTGCTCATCCGAACTGAATGCAATAGGAATGTCGAGTGAATGAAAACACCGCACTGCAGAGCAAGTAGGAAAGTGTTCAGACACATTAAAGAAAATTAATGTTTGGCTCCAACGTCAAGTATAGGTAGTTGGCAAAGTGCTACGAGGAACTAGACATTTTTATCGAGTGCGTAGCGTACACCTGAATGTAGCAGTCTCAATAAATAAAAGCTAATACCACCGACCTTGTAGATTTGTTATAATGTGCCGTGCACTGAAATCTTTATTTCTTCAACAAAACTTAGCCGAAGTACATCTTTAATTGCAAGCAAACGTAATAAATATTTAACAATATTGTAACTATAATTGAGTGCACAAGATGTTTACTACGTATGGGCTAGTTGTAGTGGCGCAGAACTTTAACATCTACCCTCCGTACTTGTTAAAAACTGTATGACGGCAGAGTAATTCGGCCACCTCGTTGCCGCTAGCGTGGCGCGCGTAGTATGCGTAACTAAACTGCCTTTTTTTAGATCTGACATACATTCACAATTTTTGGGGCTCAAACAACCCGTGCCCTCGCAATATTTTCCTTAAACGTCAGTGTTACTGCGAATAATGTTGCAAAGGTGGAGTCTCAACACAATACTACGTAAACATAATAATTTTATTTTGCATGTTCTCGTATTAAAATTCGATTGCTAGGTTTATAACGGAATATTAAAAATCAATCTTGCTTTGTATTGTTTATCAAAATTAATATAGAACTAAATTAGTACATATCTGGAGAATAAAAAAAAATCAGTGGCACAACAACCTCTTTAGGTCTTGGCCTCAGATTTCTGAATCTGTTTCATTATCATTTTTTAATTAATCTAATAGGCAAGCAGGTGTCCGCCTCCAGTGCCTGACACACGCCGTCGACTTTTTGCGTGTAAGACAAGTCGGTTTCTCGAGCAAATGTTAAATGCGCACATAGAAAGAAAGTCCATTGGTGCACAGCTGGGGATCGAACCTACGACCTCAGGTATGAGAGTTGCACGCTGAAGCCACAAGGCTAACACTGCTCTATATATCTATAATATTATAATTAATGTAAATTTTTGTTATTATTGTGTAAAATATATTTATGACATTCAATCAGTACTTTACATTTATCCCTTAATAACGTATATAGATTTAACCTACCTTTCTATCGAGGTCAGCATCTGGAGCCGCCGCATCCCAAATGGTTAGTTGTGAAGAGCAGTCCTTTTGTTGGTCAAAGCCAGCCGGCTCCGTTCCCGCCGCGTGGTACTTCACAAACGAAACCCACACAACTTCGTTGGGACGACCCTGTAAGAGCACTTTTGTTATTTGCTAAGAAAAACGTTAACAGAACAATACACTTTAAATGTCTTACAATAAAAGTAACAATGGAACATCGTTAACAATTTATGGTAAAAACTTCATAATTCAACTGTTTTATATCGCAAATAACAAAGTTGGTTAAAAAATATAAATTAAAAACTGAAGATCGTTTTTTCATGTTTGACATCTTGACTAGTAATGTCAAGATGTCATGTTGATCATTTTTGACAGTTGAAAAATCAATAATTGTCAATTTGAATATAGAATAAATATTAAATAGATAGTGAAAATGAGCCCTTTATGCCTACGGTGTGGGTAGTGCATAAAGGGCATAGATAGTTTCACAGTTCCCGTGACTGATAAATAACGTGTGTGTATCTGTTTAAAAAAAATTTACAATAACAATTAGTTATTAATAGTAGAAAATATGTATGTGGAACCAGCTGCCCACTGAAGTATTTTCGAACCACTTCGACTTACGGTCCTTAGAGAAAAGAGCGTACCAGTTCTTGAAAGGCAGGCAACGCACTTGCGAGCCTCCTACCCATTTGCCTCCTATTATATAAAAAAATATGAGTGAAGTCAATGTGACTGCTAAATTATACAACGTTATATGGGATTTTCGGTTAAGGTAGTTAATGAATGTGTTGTTAATTTCTGTAACGCGTACGTATGAAAAATTGATGAGAGTGAAATTTTACAATGCAACACAAAATTAACAGAATGAAGTTGCCCACGGAAGATGCTACGGCATTGGACATAATTTAAAAACAGCATTTGAATAATAATAGAATTTATGTTACACTTAATGTAAGAGAATAATAATAAATATTTATTTATTTAATTTTTCAAATGTAAACTGAACTTTATTGACTATAATGACTACTTTTCCAGTATTTGATTATTTAATTGTAATTAATTATTTTTATTTATGTGTCATACAAAGTGGTTACAATGTATAATTCAAAAGGCCTCGGCGGCATTCAGAACGTTATGAAAAGCAAAGTGAAAATCATGAATAGGTAACGTTAAATATAAGATCTCTACAACATCTTCACTCAATCATCAAATGTTTTAAGGTTCATAATAATTCAAAACATCTAAGGCAGATAAATCAAGATATATTGTGGAGATCTCGGATTAAAATAAGCCAAGAAACAAAATACGATGTCTGTTTGAGAAAGGTAATTCTGGCTCGCATTACTCTGAATGGGTACTATTCATCTTAAGACTTGGATTATACCGTATTAAAAACGAGAATTTACATACAAAATGCTGTATTTTCGAAGTTTAAGGCTCCCTTCTCGGTTTTATCGTTGTTCACGTGTTTTTAAAACAAAATTGCGATGGAGTTATTGCAAATAAATCAAGTTCAGATGTTTTATGTTTAATTATCAAACACTTTCATTTCATTGAATATCCATATAACATAATGTATATACCGTATTAATTGAAGTGTGTTATAGCGTATTCATTGTATTAAAATAAAATGTTATATAATGAAGTTATTTATTAATTATAATTAAGGGCCAAAGCCAAAACACAGAATACAATTTCAATACATTTGAAATTGTTTTGCATGAATGATTTGATATAGTGTCAAATGAACCTAAAATAGTTTCAACTAGCAAATTGATAACTAATGTTCAATTATTTCATTTATTTATATGAATTCATTGGAAAATAATTCGTTGATTAGTTTAAATTAAATATGATTGTTTTCATATATTGCTGAATTCTATGTCGCTGACAAAGGTATAAAATTAATTTTATTTCGATTTAAATACATTAATTTTATATAGTCTATTAATAGATATTCGATAGTTAATTTAAAATTCACTCTTTTCGAAATACATATTTCTTTTCAATTGTCCAATTACTTTTTAGCGAATTAGCGAAATAGCAATTATACCGGTAATAAGTTTGTATAGCTTAAGTTTCAAATTGAAATTGTGATCATTTATTAACTTAAATAATTAAGGAAACTAAATTTATAATAATAAAATGGCAGCACAAAGATGTTTATATCAATAACAATAATTAAAAAGGTAGACATTTCTCAATACTGTGAAATTCAAAAATATAACTAACCTGAAAGTAGTAAACGCAGGAGGTATTTGGAGGCAGGGAGTGTCGTGGATTACGAAGCACGCCATTCGTCCTGTCAGAGGAGCGTAGAACGAACCGGCAGCGCCCATCCGTGCCCACGTACGAGTGGGAATCTTTGTCCACGTACAACACCTGTCGGCGATTTGATTCTGTTACTACGTGATATCGAATGTATGCGTAAAACTTTTATATAGAAAAAGATTTGGAAAGATCAAGAAGCAATGTCTATATTTAAAACCTTTGAAAATTTTAAGAAAAAATACATTCAAATGACTTTGTTAAACAAGAATTGGTTACAGAATAATAAACACAAATATATATATTACGTGATGTGGATGGACCAGCTAATTTACTCATTGACTGATGTTATATATATAAAAAAAAATACATGTCTGTCAGGGAATTGATTTTATTCTGTATCATTTTTGTATTACATATTAAAGGTTTTTTCAACTAAAACTCTTGTTTAGCACATACATTTTTTAATACTTTCACAACTAACCTGTACTTCAAGTTCAAATCCTGGCAAGTAGCTTAATGGTACGGGATGAAAAGGGTTATCATAAGGCGATGTATGAAACTCGAGCAGCATATTTGGACTTCTGCTGATGATATCTGGTACAGCATCGCCACCACAAAGCCGCACTAGTACTGGCGAATCTCTCGTTGGTCCATCCCAAACCGTCAGGTAGTCTTGGACTACGTTACATTGGTCCCAGATTCTGTTACCATTAAACAACAATGTACATGATTAAATTATACATATTGCAAATATCCTACCAAATTCAATAAAGATCTGTTCGGCCATCTTGTCATGGTTGAACAAGAAACATTCATGCATATTTAAAGAGTATAAAATATAAAAAGTTAAGCTCCTTGATAATATTTGAGGCTAAAGTCGGAATTATTTTAAAAGAAAACGAAAAAAAAATTTTCCTTTAACCATTGCTTGACTTATATATGTTATTATTACAAAAAATATATTTAAAGAAAATTCTTCTTCTTTAAAAATAAACCACAGAAATTATCATTCAAACTTTTCCATTTATGAAGTCTTTTTAAATGAATGATGGCGGTAGTTAAACCAATGTTATTGTAATTAAGGTAAAAGCTTGATATTACTTACTTTAGTACGCGTTGACTCCTATCGTACTTCACTATTTGGTCTTTGATATGTATTTTATGACTATTCGTTTGCCTCACTGCCAATAGGACATGCTTGTCTGCTGGTATCTGAAAAATACATTCCTATTAGCTTCACTATAACTATTGTAACTAACTCACTAATCAATCAATGGACTGTATTTGTCTGATTAATAAAATTATTATTATTATTATATAATCATTCTAAGGTAATTTTTATGATTTTATATCAAAAAAACCTCTTATAAACTTGAATGATCGGTCTTCATAGAAATTTATCATCTATAGATTGGACTTGAATTCGTGTTTGCGGTGATGTTAGTTATTTCGATTATGTGTTTGCGTGTTGTTCCCACGAGAAAGTGCGTGCTTCTATTTCACCATGCCTCCTGCTCATAGAGGACAAGTCTTTGTTTTTAATTTATGTTATTATTATTAATTACTTAAGATGTCATGTGGAACATGGTGTAATGGTTGCAGCTCCTTTCAAACGTTGTGTAAAAAAAATGGCGATTAAAAAGAGTGGCGGAGAGTTTATTGCCCGTTCTTCTCTTCCGTTCTACGCCCTTGATTTGAGAACTGGCACTAAATGTAAAGTTAGAAGCATTTCATATAGATTTCTTTCTTTGACGATCATAAGTGAACAATGTGTTACCTATATTAAATGATTTTTGAATTTGAATTTACGTACCGAAAAATCACACATCTAAAACAAAAGGCGAAACATTTTAAGTCAAAAATGCGGAGTGAGTATATAAAAAGTTAGAACGAAATGACGATACAAATCTTAAGTCGCGTTAAGATATGTATCTTCCTACCGAGGACTGGTGAGAAGTTTGCATTAAATATTAAAACGGCAACAACCATATTCATACATTTTCATACTTGTAAAACATAAAGGTTATCTGTGTGAAACTTAATTCAGCTGTGACTCGAGGCATAGTTAAAAATCAAGCTTGAATTGATTTAGCGTACAAACATCGACCGCAGACATCATCAAACGACATCATCAACTAGTCGCTAGAACCTGGTGATGGTCCAACAATTTTATATTTTTGTATGCTTGTAAAATTAAGAAATGTTATCTGTGTCCAGAAAAACTAAATTGTATCACCTGTGACTGAATTATCTTGCAAGTTAAATGTGCCTACGTCACAAATTCTCGTACATTCATAATGCGAATCTCATACCGAGCCCGGGTGTAAATTTTAAATTAAATATTAATACAAACAGCCACATCAACCACACGAGCGATTGTCGGGCCTCCGCTCCTTCTGAATTCGTAAACGGTTCAAACCTACGCGTACGAATTATTTCGCTTTTGTTTTTTATTGCTGAGTCAATTATACGTCCACGGATATTTATAGCTGGGTAAATTCGTTTTGTCTATAATAACATTAACACAAAGGTTATTTAATGCATTTTAGTGTATGTGAATAGGAACATTATATACATTTTTGTTAGATAATCACTTTCAATTATGTTTTCAAGTTTTATTGTAAACTTATTAATTACTAACATAAACTTAACTTAGATAATTGATCATCACATATTTGAAGTGAATTTGGCACGTGTCATCAGAATGTAAAAAAATGTGAATATTTTTATTTATTAATTCTATCCATATATTTTTTATGTAATAGAAGGAAAACGGGCAGGGGAACCGCCTGATATTAAGTGATACCATGAAATAAAATATATATATATATATGAATAGAATAAATTAATAAAAATATTTATATAAATATTATCCATTATACATTATTTTTATTATCTCTTCATATTTCTAGAAGGAGAAGGCTGAGACCGAGGATCTCCACTCTGTTACGGTCCTAACATACTCTGACATATCCAGATTTATGACATTCACCATGCACGCTTATCGATCATGGGAGCTTTTAACTTGTCCCTTCTCTAGTATGTCCTGGATTTGGTCCAGGTTTGTCCAACAAGGCCTATCTAGCCCGAATTCACTATCACCGACTACCTGGTATATCCCATTTGTACGCCGGTTATATGAATATATTATAATGAAAACTATAGAATGTTTTCCATAAAATCTTCAGTAATTGATATTTTACATTTCATTAGTAACTAATAGCAAATTTGTATAAAACTTTATATATGTAGTATATGTAGTTGTCTGCTGAATACGAATATTACATTTCCAAATATCATGTAACATCGTTACGTTAGTAATCAGCAAACTAATTTAATAACTAGTACATACAAACTTTGCGAACCGCGTATCTTCTCAATATCTAATTTATTATGAGTAAATAAGCTTATGTGCTTCATGATCTCTAATGAATAGGAATACGTATCGAAGTTTCTTATAATATGAAAGTTATAATAGAACGCAACTGTATTTTTCAATAGTTTCTATGCCCTCATGGGATATCTATTTTTTTTTTCATTTTAGAGTCATTACACTTACTCTAACAATAGGTCGTGGGGCAGAAGTCGGGTCTTATTCATTGCTTATTGTGTCTGTCGTACGACTAAATGATTTTTCCGCTAATCGAATCCAAACCTGTGGATTGTGCACTATCAACTAAATTATGCTAATTTTAAAGATATATAAGACAAATCAGCTAGTATAAAAGCACATAGTAATAAGTTTCCATATTCACGTCGATTATATATGGAACAATCTTCTTGACAGTAATAGCATACAATGAATTTAATTCCCTATGGGACTATGGAATTGTCTTTTTGATAGAAGCATAACTTTGTCTCACCTTAGTATGCTCAATGCGATAGGTGCACGTCGCGTTCCTCGGGTACACTCCAGGGAAGTTAGGAGACTGTATCCTACATGCTCTTAGGTCGCAGTCACTCAGTATGCGGTCGCAGTACGTTCCAGGTACCCCCTCCCCCCTCCACGCCCCCACCGTCGTGTTACCGAAGCGGAGTCTAGCGTCGCTCCGTCTTAGAAACTTGCAAGCCAACTTGAAGTCGAAATTGTATCCAACGCCCTAGAAATTCCGTAATTAGAATAATTTCAATCGTCATGTCATTGTGTCTAGACAGCTAATAGCAATTCAATGGGCTTAGTTTATAAGTTCTTGCTGTAATGACGAGAAAAGACGTTATCTAAAATATATATGGTTTCTTTAATGTATTATGCTGACTAAAACTGCTGTAAGACACTTCAAAGCCGCATTGTAAAGATTGTATTAGATTTGTGTTTATAATAGTTAGAAATGTGTTGTACTAAAGATAATAACATAAGTAACGCCTTTATAGTGTAGTGATTGAGTGATATTATTTATTAATTGAATTTTTTCTTGATTAGTCCTGGAGGAATACTCAGAAAACAATTGTTTATAAAGCACCTAAGGAATTTTTTTAAATATTATTATAATAACATTTTTGCATCACTTAGCTGTATTTTAGTTTTTACGAAAAAATAATTTAGTTATTGTTTTACCAAATAAATATCAATTTTTGGTTAATTTTCCCTTTACAATATACGTAATTATTCCGTTGAATAACATAAATAAATATAGCAACCCTTGTAAAGATAATGAAATTATGGAATATTAATATTTAAACATTAATTTCCTACTCGATCCGAAACAGATTATTCGAGCAATTCAGGATTTCAAACAATTATCTGCTAATTTTCCCCGGTACTGTTTGAAATGACTAAATTTAATCAGTGGAAATATTTGAAATCTCTGAAGGATTTAAAGGGGTCCTCAAATTAAATCGCCATTAACATTATCAAGTAATTGTATTTGTCTATCGTGTTAGGGCTGGAATATAGAAACTTATTTATTTATTACCTATATATAGGTATGACATACACACATATATTATGTCGGCGCACAGCCGGTGTATCTTGCTTCCCCTTGTTTTTTTATTATTATTATTTCTTGTTCTCAGTCGGTCGTAGGTTCGTACCCCGACTGTGCACTAATGGACTTTTTTATTTATGCGCGTATTTAACACTTGTATATATAATATATTCTTAGTTAATCAAAACTACTAATATATGATAATAGTATATTGGCGCCACAATGCTATATAGGTCCAGATCTCCAGTTTCTCTCATTTTGTTTTGTGTGCAAGTAGGTGAGCTTTTTGTGCAAAGTAAATTTTTGCCTTTAATGTTGTATATTATTGGCTAAATACTTAAACAATATTGTTAGGAAAAATTATTATATAATAATTAAACTATTACGTTAAATTATGGAGATTTAAGAAGAAGAAGAAGATAAAGTTTTTAAATAAAAGAAATTCGTTTCTTCTAAATACATCTTAAATAGTCTTATCTAAGTCATACGTTCAATTGTTCGTCATCAATAGACGTTTTTAGTATGTACGTACACCTTTAACACTCGCTCTTACGACGAAGGAAAACATCGAAAACCAGAATGCCTTATATTCAAAACTTGCCAATTAATATCACAAACCAGATAAAGTATTGTGAAACCAAGACTAAGGGTTGTAGCGCCACTTTTATTAACAAACACTTATTGAATTTAAATTATATATTGTTACTTAATGAGGAAAACGGCTGCGTTTACCTGTAAAAGTGAAATCCCATCGCAAATCCCTACAATTTTATAGAATTAATAGGAACAAATTAGCTTACCCTTGGGTGTTCCTTAATAATCTCTTAATTAATTGATCGTTACACATAATAGCTAAAATAAGATAAAGGGGCCAGTGAACCGGTAAAATTAGGCTGATGTGAAATATTAGTCAAGTCAGTGGCACAGTATGCTTAAATCAGTAGTGTCATTATTATAAAATGTACTGTAAGCATCAATTTAAATTAAAAAAAACCCGCACTATAAAAAGTTATTCAAAAATGAAACATTTCCTTTTTTTTTTGGTATTTACACATAGATATAGAGTATTTACAATATTCTTAACCTACATAGTAATAATAATAATTAAAAATTGATAAACAGAAAACTAAAATAAAATTAAGAGGTTTAGTGTCTGTGGCATTATTTCCTCGCTGTATTGTGATACTTATTTGTTGAGCGAGGAAAGCACCAGATCGGTCACCTCTTCTATCTACCAGGCGCCAACTTAAATCTTTAATAAGCGTCTGTGCACCTGAGCACCCAATAGTCTACTTTTCTATTTTTACTTCTTTATTACACAATAAAAAGGATGTATAGTTAAAAGAGAAAGTACACCTGGATATCCTGTCTCGTGGCAGCTAGTCTCTTCCATTTGGCATATTAAAGAATTTAAGATACTTGACTTAATAAATCTTCAATATTTTTAACAATTGTTAATTATTATGATAGTACTGATTGGCAGATCTACGTCTACTCATTTTCATTATCAAAAAATACTTATCAGGTCATCACAGCTTATAACATTGACAAAATCTATGTATTTCTTAACTGACAAAACTTGTAAATAAGTGAACATACATATAAAAATGCGGTTATAATTGTCTTTTAATAACATTAGTTTTGTAGTTGATGACTCTTATATAATAATTAGGGCTGTCAAATTAGCCTCCTAAAATGATCGTAATGATTAATGAGAAATCAATGATTGATGTAAGGAATGATAACTTGAAGTCATTTAATAAATATGTTAAACATTTTTAAAATACTAGAAAGCTCATTCAAATTCTTAATGTTAATTGATACTTCTATTATCTATTTTTAATATAACAAAAACTTTTCAAGTTGAATATAATTCACAACAGATGCATTATTTATCCATCAATTCAGTCTTATTCAATGATTCATCCATAATATAAAGGTTTGAGAAAATACAAACTTAAAAAATCAACAGTTCTATTACTAATATTAAGTAAATATGTATATAATAAAAGAGAGCTCACATATAAATTGGTATATTGTAACGTGTAATTAACACTTAAAAATTTAACGATTTATCAAAAATATAAACGTTTGTTAAAATACAAACTTAAAAAATCAACAGTTCTATTACTAATATTAAATATTTAAAATAGAGCTCAAATATAAATTGAGATATTTCACAACTAAATAAACAGCCTTTATCAATTCAAACTCTAAAATACTAAGGTCTTTAATAGTCTGACTGAATGTTGAATAGAAACAACTAAAAAATATAAAATCATTAATTAACCTATAAAAGAAATACTTATTTATTCAATTTTTCAATTAGAATTTTTAGGTTTTTATTCAGCTCCTTCATTTCAGCAATTCTTACTTCCTCTGTTTTCATCTTATCTGTCTCAGCTTCGTTCGAGGCCCGCTGTTTATCGATATCTAAACGTCTATTTTCGATGGCAGCAAATTCTTCTGCAGCTCGTTCGAAGGCAGTAGGCTTCTTTTTACGTGATCCTTGAAATATATAACAACTTGTTCTACATTTTTGAACTGTATATTTGAATTATGCATATATTTTAAATGTTAGGGTAAATTCCACACAACACAACACAAAAAAACACAACAACAACAAAGAAAGCACAATACAATTTAAAATGTCCTTGACATATTAAATTAAAAATAATCAATACAGATTAATGATCTACATTTACATATTTGTATATATTCTTTATAAAATAATTATCTTAGGATAAGTGTATTAATAAGATATATAAAATATGCCCATAACCTTTTTGATTAAAACATTTAGTTACCTCAAGACCTGCCTCTTGTACTTCTTCAAGGCCTGTGATGGCTGTAAGGCCTAATATATTTAAAATTTTAATTTCCAAATGCGTCAAGGGCTTACTAGTACTGGGCCCACCACCAGTCCCTTGAATTTCACGCTTCAAATTAGCCGCTTTTTTTTTTTGTTTTGACGTTCCAGTCAGACCAAAGCTGCAAAAAGTTACATTATTAATTTTTAAACAGTTTTACTTTCCTCTTTGTCATGTTAGTCGAGAGAATAGAAACCAACCAGGTATACATAAAAGTAATAACACAGAATTTAAGAGGTTGCTTAATTCTTGCCACAAATTGTCCGATTTTATGCGGCCCTGCAGACCGGGAAGTGGCCGGGAGAGGTCTCCATGGCTAAAAAAGTTGATCTGATGATATAGGTATATAGTGAACTATTTTAAACTCTAAGACTAATTTTTCCTTTTGATATAGATGTTCAAACAACCAAACGTTAAAAATATAAAATGTTGAGGCTGCGCAATACCTACATCGATTGAATGTAGAGAATGTTTTGATAAATAAATTATTAAACGATATTCGTTAGGTAATGCCATAATCATTAAAATTAATTATAAAGTATCGATGACCGTCATTAAATTCATTAAATTGAAACAAACTCATTAAGCATACGTAATATAAATTAACAAAATGAAAGGACAGTTTTTGAACAACGTTTTAAATGTAAATTCCTTCAGTCGTCTGTTTTCAACCAATAAAAATAAATGGGACTGACAACAAAGTTGTTTAAAAAAGAAATTGTTTTAATGTTCGATCCCATATGTTTTGTCCTTTTTAGTTAATTGTACGCGGGTTCGGGAGGAATCCTAACCAGCATTTAAAATTTGAATTTTGTTTTTGCATCCAGTTGTTCATGTTTGTTATACGAGTCATCTTACATGTTATACTAATCATTTTTCTTAACTAGTACGTGATACATTTTGTTCTAGAAAAACAGTTTGTTAATCGACAGGACAGTAAGTACTTATTAATCATCACACAGTGACGCTTCAAGTCTTATTTATTGATTTTAGATATTTGTATTGAATGTTTATATGTAGATAATTTAACTTTCTCCGCCTGACATATACCATGTAGTAACTTCACTATGATTGCCTTGAGTTCGAGTCTAAGGCATTATGGATATTAAGATAATATATTGGTGCATAATTGCACACGTGTGTTAAGAAATGCACACTTTAGGCTAATTCAAATTCTACGTATAATCTACGATGCATCGCGGCGCAAATTGAATTCTCCGAAAAAATGTGGTTCTAGAAGCACACCAAAAATATTTAATGTAATGTTGACGTGAAATTATAGATATTTCTGTCACGTACCGTAAAAGGAGAATTCTGGACGTCCACGTCACTCCGCTGAAATGCAGTTTCATATTACATTTTACAAGATAAATATAAAATGTATCTTAGAAACCAAAAGCGATGTGGAGACAAATCCGACCTGCATTTGAAATAAATAATCTTAATATATATAAATTACGTGTAACGTTGTTTGTCCGCTATGGACTCCTAAACAACCGAACCGATTTCAATCAAATTTGCACACCGTGTGCAGTTTGATCTAACTTAAAAGATAGAATAGCTAGCATCTGAATTTATACCTGCAATATTTTATTATTGCAAAATATTTGTTTATTATTTGATAGTCACAATTGTAATTGATGGCGCTGTGTTGAAAGTACAAACGTCTCAAATAAGCTACAATTTAATGGAATTACCACCAAAAAAGCATGGTGGTCCGCGTGATTGGTGTTATCCTACCGTTTCCCTTGAATGGGTTACTACTATGTAATATAACTAAAACCTTAGCCACAGCAACGCTTGGCCGGTCTGCTAGTTGTTATATACCTAAGGATGAATACTAAATACCCGAAAGCTATCTAGAAATTAAAACTTTTGACCAGATTTATTCATATACAGATTCTTTCGCCAACTTACTTCCACCAGCAAGGTACTATTAGGCGTTTGATAAAACAAAACAATTTACTTAAATCTGCACCAAAATGTATGTATGTATATGTGACAATATATAATGATTTATGTATTGTAATGATAAATAAAGGATTTTCTATGATACTGAAAAACAATCACTTGCAACTCAACTCTTGCTATTTATTGTCCTTAGCAAAACTAGATGGCTCCAAAATCGCTGGAATATGGCAGAGGCAAGAGAGCGGCATATGATTTCGTTGTGGCCGCGTGGCGAGGGGGTACCTTCGCTCTTTTGGTAATGAAGGCAATTGTGCTCAAGACTACTTACTTCAATGCTACAGGATTACTTATGCGGAGCACATATGGGCACTTTTTAGCGAGGACTGATGGCAAACCTAAGTGATTCAAAGTCCAAAAGGGTTTCAGCACATCGCTACCAGCCTTGTGCAGTCTATAATTGTGACCTAATAAGTTTTGTTCACATTTACAAAGATCATCCAGCTCCTTTGAAAATTAAAGGTACCTACATTCAAGCCTGGGCCGGAAGCACGCACGAAGCCACACATTTGTCGCATCTGTTAAATCTACCCACTGCTAGATTTGTGAGGAGTGAAACGTGGGAAGAGCTACTCGACGATAGACTAGACGATAATAGTTATTAATGGTAATTGGAATGCTATCCATATGATATTTTCCATAATCAGCGATTGTGTTTCATTTCCATAAAATAATAAGATTTTGACAATATTATACGATGTTAGATATGATTCTCTCTCTCTCATAAAAAAAAACGAATTAAATTGGATTCTCTATGTTATACTAATGAGTATTTTTCGAAAATTTACAAGACATTATTTAGCAAAAATTCTATAAATATTTGCATTAAAATACCTACGCTTGTTTAAACAAAAAAGTATTAAAACATCACACGTCATCAACGCTTTTTGTTATGTCCCATAGAGGCTTTGTCGCAAAAGGTAAATAATATATAAAAGTAAATCGGTGAGATTCTTTTCATACTTTTTGCTATTTACGTCCACTGGGATTTCCTTTGAACATTACAGAGGTTTCACATGATTTTTAGTGGTTATGGAAATGTATTCGGATATGTTTTCGGTTTCCTTCAGATATATAGGTACTATAACCAGCGGCACGTAAGTCTAGCGCTGGCCGATACGTGGAGGGGATTGCTGCGCATGTGTACTGTCGCGCGGGGGACAAAATGCGACTGGAGAGCCAATCGACGCTCTTCATTCCGATAGCCCCCCTCAGGTACCTTATTTTTTACTTCTGCGCAATAACGGTCAGCGCCGTCGTGCCGCTACTTATACCTATCGGACGCATTCTTAAGATATAATATTTTTCACTAATAAAAAGCACTAAAATACTCAATACATTTGTCAATTATGTTTTTTCATCGTATTTACCGTTAGAAGCTTATTGTTATAATACTATTCTTTGACACATAACTCAAAGATTATTATATGTATAGATTTTTTTTCATAATAATACTCTACTTCCCTGCCATTATGTCCAGAGACTTTTCTATCTGTGAAATTTTTACTAAAAAGATACATACAATAAACTAGTTCACGAATGACGCGTCTCGCGAGATACGTTCCGGCTACATCGGTAATATTAAATATATATAATTACAAGTATATATTATGTAGAATTACAAGGTATACTTTTATTTACGAGAATCCATCAATGTATACCTACTAAGGGACTATAAAGTTAATTTAAATATCTTAACATCGGTGTAACGCAGACATAAAATTCTATGTTCGATAAGTAAATCTTGAAATCTAGTTCTTGAAACACCTACTCAAAAGACTGAAACGATCACTCCTACCTATATTTTTCTCTTCTACCTCATAATTAGCTACGTATATATATTCATTATGAATCATTAACATTTATATTACATTTTACTTTTTTATTATTAAAAGATATTTTTATAAATTTTGTATGATTCTAGTGTTATATATAATTTTATCTTTTTGTTAATTATTAGTAGGTATATTTTTTATTTTTCGATACTAGGGTTGCCTGGAAGAAATTGCTTGTTAGTGATAAGGCCTATCCTAATAACTTAGGTGACCTGTAAATAAATAAATTGTCGAAAGAACGGCACAAAATTACTTTTTAGGCTTCGAACTTTATAAATACTTTTGAATAATTTAGTTCCCGTTAAGTCTTAGTACATCTAAAGACTTTATATCGAATTCTAACTCTGCTGTTAAAATAAATTTATCAAGTCTAACCAGTGGCGGATTTACCAGCAGGCTGAGTAGGCTGGAGCCTAGGGCGGCAAATTTTAAGGGGCGGCAAAATTAGTTCATAATTTTTATTTCGGTTTACATATTTAAAAAAAAATATTATACACACACATAATACGAATTCCGAAAATTGGAGAGAAATTAACATATTTAACAATAATCGAAATATTCTCATATACAGTGCTAATTAATAAATATTTCAACATCTCTGCATGAACAATTCCTAAACGCTTTACTAATTATACATTAATGTATAAAATTTAATATCGCGATTCTATTATCGCGCGCGATATAATAATCGAAATTTAGTAATTTTTACATATATTCTTCACTGATAACTGCTATAATTTTTTCTCCGTGTACCTAATAATTATGAGATCTGCTTACCCAATTCAATCGATATAATATCGATGGACTAATAAAAATACTGACTTAAATTGACTATTTTTTATTAAATAAAAAACTAGTTCAATATCTTATAGAGATCATATTAATCAAATAACTGATAGTTGAACGACTGTGACTCGACAATAAAAAAATTCCCTCCACAAAATATATAATTATACTTAACTTTTATAATTTAACTTAAATCATAATGCTAACAAATAATAAAGAAAAGATATATTTATTGTATTGTTTTTAAACTGCGAGTGTAATAATAAATGTTAATCAACGTTCGCCAAATGTATGTTTTTTACGTAAGCTTAATTCATATTTTGTAAGTATTGTATAGTTTAAAGACATACCTTACCTTACTTTAAAAGTGGTATACGATTGAGATATTTTTTCTTTAAAATAATGTTTTTTGATAATTCTTTGCTGTAAAAATAATCAAGGATCTAACACGGTACCATAGTTCTCAATAATAATAACTATATGGGAAAAGTTGATGTAACAAGGATGATGGAGCACAAATTTAACTTTATTGATAGAAAATTGATATGATTGTGGACAAAGATATCAAAATTTATAGGCGGCAAAAATTTAATAGCCTACGGGCGGCAAATCTATAAATCCGCCACTGAGTCTAACGACGAAAGTAACTTCACTTGTTTCTATTTCCATGAAACCCTTTACAGTACCAGGCTCTCAGGACCTTGAGAAGTATAAAAAGTAACAGCCTTAAGGTATGTATCCTACTAGAAATTCCATTAGCGTTATTTACACAGCTCTCTACAGTGCTCACGGTACGTGTGATATCAGATGATAGCCGGATAATTTATTCGGTTATTCGCAATTCGAATCGAAGAATTTATATTAGACTTAGTAAAATCTTTAAAGCAATTTGACATAACCCGTTGTAATAATTTACTTCTATGCTCTGTAATTTAAAAGCTGACTACGTATATTAAACAATTTTGTTAAATTGCAAATTAAAACAAGTAAAATTATTTGTTTATTGTTTGCGTATCTAGTCATTTAGGTTTATTTTTGCTTTTATTTTTTTCATTTAACTCACACACTGTTTGACTGTATGTTACTATTGTTATTACAGAATAATATAAATCAATAGTGGCAATATTTGTGAATATGCGAGCACCATGTATCTACATAATAATTTAGTTGTTTTTATAACACCATGCGCCTATTTTATTTTAGAATAGTAGTTTTTTTTGTTCTAAGTACATGGACTTCACATATAATCATCAAATTAATGTATACAAAATATTCTAAAAATTATTTTAAAAGTGTAAGTTTGGAGTTTCTTGACCATTCTTCTCCATATGAAACTACCTTTTGAAAGGGACAACTACAGTAATTTTCTTTAAATATTTTTAACATGTAATTTTGACTTTCAAAAGTGCTTTTTAATAGGCCTAATTGAAATAAATGATTTGATTTCAGCTTGAATAAAACGTGCAAGCATAGATATAGGTATATTTCGGACAACCCTAGTAAGCACAAAGACTAAAAAAAAAACAAAAACTAAGGGTAAAGTACAATAAGTGCATAACCAAATTAACAAATATAAAATTATAAGTAACACTGAAATTTATCAAATTTTACAATTAATCTTGAAACATTACAACAAAAAGTATCATCTATTGTATTTTTGCGTAATATAAGTTATATTACATTAAAAAAAATACAATGTACTAATATATATACTGCTTGTACCTACTAGAAATTTTTATAAACTGACAACAATGATCGATCTTTAACAGATTAGATCCCAAGCAACAGCTGCTCTTTGTTCTCTCGGCATTGGAAGAATGAATATAAAACGGTAACAAGAGTTTCTATGTAAATTTATAAAATATTTTTTAATGGATAAGGAAAATATTCTAACTTTTTCTTTTCTAACTTTCAGCACCTTAAGCAACAACGCCAAGATAACGCTGATAGATGCATCGCTTAATCGTACGATAGGTTACTGTTATATAAAATTGTAACAGACCAGAAAGACATTACAAAAAAATACATAATTGTAAATCTAGACCATTCTCGACTCGTAATTGGTCCAGCCGTTTAGGAGGAATTTAATATAAACACACGCACAGAATATTTAAATATATACCTATACTAGCGAACCCCACAAACCTGCAAGATATTTCCAGCGATTAGGATATTAAACAAAGTATAAAAGTACCGGCTGCAGCGCCATCTGCCGGGTTGATTTGTGAATCCAAACTATCCAGGGCTCCACCCAAACACATACAAAAAAATCATTCAAATCGGTCCAGCCGTTTAAGAGGAGTTCAGTGGCATACACACGTACAGTATATATATATATATAAGTAAGTCCTTTATCCTATCTATTAGATCAAACTGCACACGTTGTGCAAATTTGATTGAAATCGGTTAAGTAGTTTAGTATATAAACATAAAGATTGCGCGATAATAGATAATAGCAAGTCCTAGGCTCTGAATCCGTACGGTCCTGTGTTCTGCCCCCTGTGTTCCAATCTTTGTACAATTACTACTTGTGTAGGACAGCATCATGAGATAATCGGCATGCTTCAGATCTAATATTGATAATGTATCGCAGGTACAATACTTTCTTCTATAGAAAACGAACGAAAAACCAACTACTTGATCACTGCGAAATTTGAGATGAAATATAAGAAAATCTCATACAAACATACATTATTTAACAGTTACTAGAAATATAATCATTAGGATTAGACGAGAAAACATAAATTGTTATAATAAATATCGATTCTAATATACACGCTCAATTCACTGATTACTATCTCCATTATAATCAGTTTAATCAAATTCCAACAACATAAGTAAACAATAGTTCATAAATTATAATAATCAGATAAACTGTTAATTTTCGGGGACTGAATAGTTTAATCGTAGTTTATTATAACTAATATAGGTATAAACTAGCAAATGATAAATGCTGTTCGCGATAACTGGTATAACATTACCTTGTAATAGATATTTTTGTACAGTAGGTACAGTCTTAAATATTTTATAAAATGTATTGAAAAAGTCTCTAAATATAGAATATAAAGCAGACACAATGTGCCCATACCATACGGTAGTTGGTAAGTTTTTGCTTTATTATATAAATAAAGATAAATATAGTCGTCCCTCTATATATACATATATATATATGTGTATACAACTAAGCAAAAAATTATTAGTTATCGGTTCCGCCAAAAACATATATTTAATTTTATTTATATTTATTATACAGGTTTATAAAATATATATAGGTTTATAAATTTGTGTGTGTTATATTGGTAAATTAATTGCCAAGATCGGATAGTAATTGCGAACTGCAAAATTCTCTTGAAGTCGCGATCATTTTCTTTTCCGATTTAATAGGAATTAACTTTACAGCTGGGAAACTCAGATATATTTAGTTTATAGTATAGAATGATGATTTTATGAAATTCCAGTCCTGGCGTGACATATTCAAAAAGCCACTTATAAGGCGGCAAACGCAATCGCAAACCCTCTGGCATTAAAACTGTCCATGGGCGGCGGTACCACCTAAAACCCAAGATGAGCCTCTTGCGCGTTTATTCTACAAAATACCAGTGTTAACAAAAACGATCTAAAAAGAGGGCGCTTAAACAATCACTGAACACTCTACATCACTAAAGCTAGCACATCAGCAGTTCGCAATCACGCAATCAGATTCTCAAACTCCGAATAAACTACGATCATTTGTTAAACACTTCGTCTATGCAGTATATGATTGTGATCACTGTAGAGATCAATACACGCTATTATAATCTTAATTTGCAAATTGGGCACCCCTCCTATAATGTGTTTATTAAGTTCAAATTGTTCGAATAAGGCTATAAATTTTATCTTAAACAGCCTCCAAAAAAGGTTTTCAATTCGTGCGATGATTTCGTATAATTGGTTGAACCCTTGAAGCCTGAATGTATTTAATGAACTTTGCATAGGTATCCTTACATTACTAGTTCATTTTAATATTAACTACCTAAGTATTCATAAACATATGTGCCAAATGAAGGCTTATGGAATATCAACTCATTTATAATAGGGACGTTATATTTTGTATGGTGAAATCCACAGGCTTTGGATTTCACCCTATGTCAAAGAGTAAAGAGCATTCCCATGTCCAAACCCATGATTAATTAAGGATCGTACACATTGTTAAATTTTATAAGTGACATTTTGACCGTCATGGACCATTTTTAATGGGTTAGAAGGAAGTTCGTTATACATAATGAATTTGAGATGAGTGATACAAAAGATTAATGAGAATCTAAACGAATAAGGATTTTAGTTTTATTAAATAATGTTTAGAACACCAGAACCACGTTAAACATAATACTCATTTTGAAGTTTGTTACTAATAGACTTAATCACAAAATATTTTTGCAATTCACATCAGTTTTGTAATGTTATGTAGTTGAAATTAAGAACGGACCATATTTTTTATTTCATTAGCTTAGAAAAATACGTAACTGGCTATTTAAGTGATAATTATTGCGGAAATGAGATAGCGATATATAAATATGTGTTGGTGGAAATAAGTCAGGGGATTTTTAACCTTTGGTTTGCCCAAATAAGAGGAGGTGGTAGACAAATTCTGGCGTTTGAAACATTTTATAATCTTATCTTTATTAGTTTTTATTGGTATTAAACTTGTGTTGTCTTTTAATGTATTTGTTGTAATAAACATAGCTGTTAATCTAGATGTAAAAAAAACACATGGGTGTACTTATATACACGCGTTAGAAGTTATACTTTTTTGGCGTGTTTTTAATCTTTTAAATTTTTTAATCTTTCGCCTAATTCTACGTTTGTAGAAAAAACTACACTAACACTAGAAAAAAGGTATATAATACATTGAAAGTATTATTATTACGCATTGTCTAGTTAAAGTTTATTTAAATATCACAAAAAAAAAATATTTATACATAATTAAAGAAATACCTAGACATTTTTTATGTTAAAATGTTGACTGTGCTAACTTCAGGATGTCGGTTTTTTGTGACGGTGTGCGCGACATTTACTCTCATCATTTTTCCCTAACGCGTCAAAAGAAGTATAACTTCAAAAACCAATATTGGTAAATTTTGTTTTACATGTAACGATTCTGATACTGCTTATTAAGCGCTGTCTCTTGCTATACAATAATTCAAATCCGTGTGATAATAAAGCTCAATGCTGGTACTAAATGGGTCTGCATAATCTCCGATGTTCGTGAATGTGACCACAGACCGCTCTGTATCGATGAATTTACAAAGCAGGACACTTTTCAACTTGTCAGTGCAGTTTAATTTCGATGTCATAACTGGTTAATAGAGATGTGAATGATGCCCATGGAAAGTTTTTAAAATCCTTTTTTTCGATTTGTAATAATAATGATTTATATGTATATGGTACAAAAATGTAATGATGGTACAATCTAAAGTTCGCATATTCTGCCACACATGGCGTGGAAACTTGTCTGAGTTATATCATTAAAGTCAATTTATATATTATTTTATCACTACATCTTAAAAACGTTTGCACAACTGCAATTCTCTTCTTTATTACATTAAATCCTTGTTTAAGGGGAGTTTTATCATTGATAAATATAAATACGTAAGTAAAAATGGCAATAGTGATATTTAATGGGCTACCGCTAATATTACATTAGAGAACGTTAAGAATAATTTATATGTACCTACGCATGTAACTCGGTAAGCTTATGAATCTTGTAAATTTGGGTGAGATCAATATTATAACTTAAGACTTAGCGAGGTTCTTAGAAAATAAGTACCTACTGTAAAAAATAAAGGGTGCGTATACTTATGTACGCGCGTAAGAAGTTATACTTCTTTGGCATTATTAAAAATAGTTTTTGATTGCATGCAAATAATTAATTACAATTAAATAATCAAAGACTGGAAAAGGAGTCAATAAAGTCAATAAAGTTCAGTTTACATTTAAAAAATTAAATAAATAAATATTTATTATTATTCTCTTACATTAAACAAATAAAACCCTATTTATCTTTAAAACATTTTTATTTCATTATACTATTTATTTTTAAGTGACTCTAATGTCTTCATCAGGATTTCAGTTTGTAATTTTAAATTCATCATTACTTGGTTGTGCATCTACGAGGCTTCTCCAAAACTAAAACTACTACTTGCTTTCTGCAACAAATAAGAGAATATTAATTTAAGCTCTGTCCATGCAAAACTTAAAAATTTTATAATTCATATTATAAAATTTTTAACACATTTATATTAATATAATTATATAAATGTGTTAATAATATAATTTGTAGCACATGCTACAGACCTGGATAGCAACTTTCTTTTATTCAATTTAGAGATAGAGATAATTTAAATATAATACCGGTGTCTTCCTTGTAGGTTTCTTTTGAGTTGTTTGGGGATTCTTGTTGATTAGTTCGACATGATTTTCTTTAACCTTTCTTTAATCCTACAAAATAATGAAATTGTTAAGTTATGTTGTCACTGTTGTGCACACCTTTGTTTAGCATTTTTAGTATTCAAGTTATGTCAAAACTGATTTATTACCTTGTCATTGTTGGCTTTATTTGCTTTTGGGATAGCAATTGTTTCCAAAATGATTTTTTTTGTAATATCCTGAAATATATAAATAACATCTATTAATTTAAGTGTCATGGTGAGTGGTTCGCACTCAGGTATTAAGGTGTATTATACCCACTGTCCATTATAAGTGGGAATGGGCTCACTTCTGGCTGGACAGAGTTTCGGTACTACAAGAGCAACATGGATGTTTTGAGGTATTACAATATCTCTAACTACCCTGTAGGAGAATAAAGTATGTGCCTATGCTTGAGAGGTTGAGCCTTGAACATCACCATCATATACACATATAACATCACCATTATAATTAACATTCCTACCTCGACACCATCACAATCAAATTCATAGAAATCTACTTCACACCATTGCGGTATCATCTCTGCCATTCCCATTGTGTCTGGAGAAGGTGATGGTGGCTTTGTTCCACCTCCAGTTTTTGATGTTTCACGGCGATAAGATGACAACTCTTTTTTTTTATTCAATTTAGTGCACTTCCACTGAAATTGTTTTTTGTCTCTTGTCCTTATATTTGCTAGATTAAATCTGAAAAATTACATGTTTTGATTAAATAATGTAATCATTTTTTTGAGATACAGGTACTTATTAAAATGTTTACTTCTCTGTAATATC